>CM038215.1:84303035-84315535 GCA_021442155.1 Cymbidium sinense
AATGCGTTCCTCGTCATTAATATGTTTGCTCGCGGCAATTGTGGCCTATCGGGAGAATCGATGACTGCATCTTTGATGCACTGTTGAGAATTCTGAATTGGCTATTTACAAGGGTCGGATCTATGCCGAGGTATTGAGGGTGATTCTCAAATATTGTAGAACAGGATGTGATACGATGAGATAGAATGCAATAGAAACAAAGACAGGGAACGAGTTACCTACTCCCAAAAAGCGAGCCCTTTCATTCAATTCTTCATTCTTTCATGAAGAATGAATCAAATCCCCAAGTAGGATTCGAACCTAGTCAGCCAACAGCCAACCGCTCTACCACTGAGCTGAGGAACAACGGGAGATTCGACCTCATAGAGTTCAACTCCCGTTCTCAACCCATGAACAATATGAGTCCGAAGCTTCCTTCGTAACTCCAGGAACTTCTTCGTAGTGGCTCCGTTCCATGCCTCATTTCATGGGAACCTCAATGTGGCTCTATTTCATTATATTCCATCTATATCCCAATTCCATTCATTTCATATCCCTTTTGTGTCATTGACATAAGAGATGTCATTTATAGTATATCTGTTTCTATCTATATAGATATGGAATAGATATGGAAAGTTAAGGAATCATCATATAATAATCGATAAATTGCAATAGAAAAGAAAAAGGGGAGGTTTGTTATGATTTTGAAATCTTTTCTACTAGGTAATCCATTATCCTTATGCATGAAGATAATAAATTCGGTCGTTTTATTCCTTTTCTTATAATTATTTTCGATTCACCAATTATTATTTCTTTATCTCTTTCTATTTTTATTTTCTTATTTATTCTCTTTTATTCTTTTTTCTATTTGTTTGAAATTTATGGAATGAATTAAGTATAGATAATAACTAAGAAAAGAAATTTCTTTTGAACAATATATGTCTTTCACATACAACGATAAAAGGAGTCACTTACCTTTTGAATGGCAGTTCCAAAAAACGTACTTCTATGTCAAAAAAGCATATTCGTAGAAATCTTTGGAAAAAAAAAGGATCTTTAGAGGCAGTAAAAGCTTTTTCTTTAGCTAAATCTATTTCCACCGGAAAGTCAAAAAGTTTTTTTGTGCGACAAAAAAAAGTCTTGGAAAAATCTTAATTGACATGTTTCAAAGAACTTCCAAATTTCCATTTTTGAATTGGAAGACAAATAATTAAATTTTACTAATGTATTGTATTTCACTTCCCCTTATTAGTTAGAACTAGGTAATATGAAAAATAAGAATCTTTCTGTCTACTTGATTCAAAGTACACAGTATTTTTTTTATAGTCTTTCTATATTTCTATTATATTCTATTTATTGAAATTGATATTGATTGATATTCAATTTGTGATATGGTTTTCGTTATGAATTGTGCTTTTCTATTTTGAAAAGCACATTACGATAGACAAGGAAGAATTTGAATATTTCATTCTACTTTCTACTAAGGTGTTGGGTCTCAAAATCATTAGAAACAATTATGAATTTTATACCCTGACTGAGAACGAAACTTTTGAGTTCTGATTGTTTGGGATAAACAAGAATTGGGTTTCTAGTACGAAAAAATTGATTCTTAAAACTGAATCTACGAATATGAAGATGCTAATTAAATATTATTGATATTGAACATTTCCATATGAATGGAAATGCATCTTTCTTCATTGTTTCCTAAACCCTATTGAATATCGACAATTCAACATTCATTTCCTTATTATTATTTAAGGTAAGCCGCCATGGTGAAATTGGTAGACACGCTGCTCTTAGGAAGCAGTGCTAGAGCATCTCGGTTCGAGTCCGAGTGGCGGCATAAGGCATAAATAAGAATTATTATTAATTCTTAATATTCTAATATTAATATTATAGATTAATATTATAGAATAATATAGACACAATAGATCTAATAGAATATAAAATATAGAAAATATTCTATTTGAGATTCTATTTAATCCCTCCCGATTTCAATTATTTTAAAGGGAATCTTCTTTATGATATTTGCGACTTTAGAACATATATTAACTCATATTTCTTTTTCGATCATCTCAATTGTGATTCTAATTCATTTGATGAACTTATTAGTCTACGAAATCGAAGGATTACGTAATTCGTCAGAAAAAGGGATGATAGCTACTTTTTCTATAAGGGTTTTAGTTATTCGTTGGATTTCTTCGGGACATTTTCCTTTAAGTAATTTATACGAATCGTTAATCTTCCTTTCATGGAGTTTATCCATTATTCATATGATTCCGTATCTTGGGAATCATAAAATGATTTAAGCGCAATAACTGCACCAAGTGTTATTTTACCCAAGGTTTTGCCACGTCTCTTTCAACTGAAATGCATAAACCCGTAATATTAGTGCCTGCTCTACAATCTTGGTTAATAATGCATGTAAGTATGATGCTCTTGAGCTATGCATTTTTATGCGGATCATATTATCTTGTTTTATAGATTACATTTCAAAAAAAGAATCTTTTTTGAAAAACAATAATTTTAAGTTTAAGGAAGTCGTTTTTCTTTGGTGATAAATATTTGAACAAAAGGAAGTGTATTAAAAGACTTATTTTCTCATTTCATTTTACAAATATCACTAATTATTCATAATTGGATTATGGGTCATTAGTTGGATTTACCTTTTAACCATTTGCAATTCTTTTCTAGAAAGCAAAATTGGGTTCTGGCATTAATTGGGACCCTAATTTGAAACTTTTGGGATTTATTACTTCCATATTTGCAATTTATTTACATACTAGAAAAGATTCAAAATACAAGATCACATACAATTTGTAGCCTTAAATAGAGGATTTTTCTAATTTGGATATGCTTTGGGATCATATTTAATTCACCCTTCTTTCATTCCAATTACTATATCTAATTGAATAAAATAAACTACATAAAGACATAAAAAATAGTATCTATAAAAATAATTAGATAAGTTTTTGAGAACCTTTAAATAGGAATTATTCAAATGGTTCTCAAAACTAAAAAGATATCTCATTAAAATTTTAATTCAATTCTTTTTTTTTTGTATCCATAGAAAACGACGTAAAATATGAAAAAAAATAGGAAGACTTTCTTTTCACTAATGAAATTCATTTCATTTAATATGAAATATAAAAACAATTAGTATCTATAAAATAATTAGATAATAGAACTTGTACCTTGTCAATCCATAAGGAGAACTAAAGTCCCATGCCAGTTATAGAACCAATTCCTATAATTATGAAACCCATGTGAGATACGGAAGAATAAGCAACACGTTTTTTTAAATTGCGTTGACCAAGAGAGGTTGAAGCTGCATAAATGATTTGTATTGTTCCTACTATCACCAACCAGGGAGATAATCTAGAATGAGCGTGAGCTAATAATTCCATATTGATCCGAATCAATCCATATGCTCCCATCTTTAATAAGATTCCAGCTAAAAGCATACATGTACTGTAATGTGCTTCTCCGTGGGTATCTGGTAACCATGTATGTAGGGGTATCATCGGCGATTTGACAGCATAAGCAATAAGAAAACCAAAATATAGTATTATTTATAATGCTGCAGGATACGATTTATTAGCTCATTTTTCTAAATCTAATGTTGGTTCATTGGAACCATATAAACCTATACCTAGAACTCCTATTAAGAGAAAAATGGAACCTCCGGCAGTGCAAAAAATCAACTTTGTAGCCGAGTACAGGCGTTTTTTTCCTCCCCACATGGATAAAAGTAAATAAACAGGAATTAATTCTAATTCCCACATGATGAAAAAAAAGTAAAAGGTCTCGAGAAGAAAATGATCCTATTTGGCCACTATACATTGCTAACATCAATAAATAGAAAAATCGCGGATTTAGAGTAACTGGCCAAGCTGCTAAAGTAGCTAAAGTAGTGATAAATCCTGTCAGTAAAATGGGTCCTATGGAAAGTCCATCGATTCCCAGTCTCCAGTGAAAATCAAAAAGATTGATCCATTTCAAATCCTCCTTCAATTGGGTTAATGGATCGTCCAATTTGAAATGATAACAAAATACATAGCTCATTAGAAGGAGCTCTAGTATACATATACATATAGTGTACCACCTATACACCTGATTTCCCTATGAGGGAAAAGACAATTGAAGAACCCGCGAATATGGGCAAAACAAGAAGTATTGTTAACCAAGGAAAATAACTCGTGATAAAGACAAGATAAAATTAGAAGAAAAGCCCGTGCTCGGGAGAAGAATAATATATTTCTTTTCTCGAGCACGGGCTTTTGTCAGTAAAGAGGAATCAACTGATTCAAGTGGAGTTTTTTGTCAAATATCAATAGGAAAGACCCATGCTGCGAGTTGTTTCATGCCATAAATAAACACGGACACTCAAAAAATCCAGTTGGACAAGGATTCACATCTTTTACAACCTACACAATCCTCGGTTCTTGGGGCAGAAGCAATTTGCTTAGCTTTACATCCGTCCCAAGGTATCATTTCCAATACATCCGTGGGACAAGCTCGAACACATTGGGTACATCCTATACATGTATCATAAATCTTTACTGAATGTGACATTGGGTCTATAAATTCCAATTTTGAACACAAAAGATTTTCAATCTGGTAAAATAAGAAAATGAAATAAATCATATATTTTTATTGTAGACACCAGACGAATCAATGATTTATAAAAATCTTAAGAATTAATCTATTTTTTAATCTGTTTATGATAAAGGGCCAAGATACTTTGATTTCCATTTCAATAACCATTAAATATGAGAATATGAGTTTACAAATTCAATTCATGTTAATTTTACTTAATTTTACTATATATCTATATAGATATAGAAATCTAATATTTTATAAATAGAATAGAATATAGAAATCTAATTCAGGATATGATAATATATTATATATCAAATCAATACATTTGTTATTAGGTTAGTGATAGAATAGGTTAGTAACTCTAAATCATAAATCTATATGAAAAAATATAAGAAAATAAATAAGAAAATAATATGAATAGAATTCAATAGAATATTTTTAGAATATTTTAAAAGTCTTATGTTTTTCTTTATATGGGAAAATAGAAGAATTATGACTAATTATTCAGCAAATTCGATTGATTGATACGAGTTGATTTTCTGTTACGATGGATCGACGAAACAATAGCTAGCCCAATAGCTGCTTCAGCAGCTGCAATGGCTATAACAAAGATTGCAAAAATTTCTCCTTTTAATTGTCGACTATCAAATATATCGGAAAATGTGACGAGATTTATATTCACCGAATTCAGTATAAGCTCAAGACACATAAGTGCTCTAACCATGCTTCGGCTTGTGATCAGTCCATAGATACCGATAGAAAATAAATAAACACTTAGACAAAGTACATGTTCTAACATCATTGATAAATTCCTCATCTATCTCAATTCATTTCAATATGAGAACAAAAATTAAACCGATTCAGTTGACTAGAATAGAAGAATTACAGAAAAAAGAAGATATTCACAGTAGATT
This sequence comes from Cymbidium sinense, assembly GCA_021442155.1. NCBI lineage: Eukaryota > Viridiplantae > Streptophyta > Magnoliopsida > Asparagales > Orchidaceae > Cymbidium > Cymbidium sinense. Next base: position 84,308,531 of record CM038215.1, read on the forward strand.
GAGATTCAATCCATTTTCATTCTTGAAATTTCAAGAATGAAGTTCTTATTAGACTAGATTATTGATATTAGATTTTGACGAGCCATAGTAATTGCACCTATCAAAGAAACTAAAAGAATTATAGAAATGAGTTCAAAAGGAAGATAAAAAATCTGTGGATAAATGAATCCCAATTTGTTGAACGTTACTTATTAAGTCCTTTTCTATAATCTGATTTGATCTTGTAGTCCGAAAAATTCCGTACCATGACGTATTTGGGATAGTAGTCATTAATGAAAAAAAATACTTGTACAAACCAATGAAGTGATTCTATCTCCAATGGTCCACAAATAGGAATCATTGGAATATTCTGAATCGTTCATGAACATCACAGCAAATATGATTAATACATTTATGGCTCCCACATAAATAAGGAACTGCGCGGCAGCTACAAAATAGGAATTCAATGAAATATAGAATAAGGATATACAAACGAGAACCAATCCCAATGAAAAGGCAGAATCAATGGGATTGGTAAGTACTACTCCCAGACCTCCTAATATAATAACTGATCCCAGAAATACTACAAGAATATCATGTATTGGTCCAGGTAAATCCATTCTGAAATAAAAGATAAATAAATAAGTCAAAATATTTCATGACCTTACTAAGGATTCAGTAAAGGAACTATTTTTTTATATGAGACCTTTCTAATTGAATGAAAAAGAATGAAAAAAAATGGATATCATTAGATAGATAAAATAAAATTCTTTGGCTAATCCTACTTTATTCTAATTTATTCTAAACCAAAGCTTAGTAATTGGTAATCGTTCTTGAACCAAGGAAGGGGTTTTTATTTTTTCATTTGATTTGTTGAATCCATAACTGTTTGAATTGTATAATCTCCAATTATTGAAACTGGTAACCGACCTAAAGAAATTTGATTATAATTCAATTCGTGACGATCATAAGTGGAAAGTTCATATTCTTCAGTCATTGATAAACAGTTTGTTGGACAATACTCGACACAGTTACCGCAAAATATACAGACACCAAAATCAATACTATAATGAAGCAGTTGTTTTTTCTTAATATCTTTTTCCAATTTCCAATCAACAATAGGAAGGTCTATTGGACATACGCGGACACATACTTCACAAGCAATACATTTATCAAATTCAAAGTGGATTCGACCACGAAAACGCTCTGATGTGATTGATTTTTCATAAGGATATTGAATAGTTACAGGTAAACGATTTGTATGGGATAAGGTAATTATGAAACTTTGTCCAATGTACCTTGCGGCTCGTATTGTTTGTTTGCCATAATTCATGAACCCAGTAATCATAGGTAACATATTTTAGATATCCATCAATAAGATTGATGTTTATGTTTCTTGGGTGAGATAAGTTAGAAATATAGAATATTCATTATTGTTTTCTCTTAATTTCTTATTTTTATTTCTACTTTTTTTCTTTCTACTTTATAGTGAAACAAGTTGAAAAGAAGTTGTCAATAATAGATTACCTAGAGAAATAGGTAAAAGAAATTTCCATCCAAGATTTAATAATTGATCCATTCTCATCCTAGGTAAAGTCCATCTTGTTGTGATAGGAATGAACAGAAACAAATAAGCTTTAGCTAATGTAATAAAGATACTAATTGCTATTACAAAGACTCTAAACATTTTATTTATTCCAAAAAGTTCAGTAAGAGATATGTACGGAATAGAAAAATTCCACCCACCTAAATAAAGAACTGTTACAAATAATGAAGAAACTAATAGATTTAGGTAAGAAGCAAGATAAAAGAATCCGTATTTTATACCTGAATATTCGGTTTGATAACCTGCTACTAATTCCTCCTCTGCTTCTGGTAAATCAAAAGGTAATCTTTCACATTCTGCTAGAGAAGATATTAGAAAAACTAGAAATCCTATGGGCTGACGCCACAGATTCCATCCCCCGAAGAACCAATACACCCTATTACGAGGAAAGGCTTGTCTCAATTCTATCATCCCTTTTTTCCCAACCTTTTTCATTCTTTCATATACTAGGGGATTTCACTTGGAAAAGAAGATGTTCCATACTAGCAGTTGGGTCCACAACCATGGGTTCCAATGTGCGAGATCTTGTAGCACTTATCAATGAGGCCCTATCAATTAGTATTACATAAGAGAAATCCATTATAGAAACTAATACAATTTGATCATCTCTTCATAGAAAAACTTGGGATTTTCGATCCCGATAAGATCGGTTCAGATCATGGGATCCTTTTCTATCGATAGGAAAGGGCAACAAAATGTACTTCTAAGTAATTGCCCCATAGATCCTATATCTATCTATATGAAGAAGAAATCATGTAAGGTAGGGGATTCTTATTTGTACAAATGGTACTGAACTTGGAACGAGCATGAAGAAATTCACGATACTTCTTTATCTTTTGAGTTGTTCCGGACGGCTCAAGATCTTTGGTCTTCATCCCCGCGATGAAAAAAATTGAGTTGGAACGCAACCCCTATGGATTCTTCACAGTGAGATCACATTCTCCTCCCACTTGGGAGCTCACGGTTTCATATTTCACTCCTCGATGGGGTTCTTTTCACCTTTCCCTCACTACCGCTATGTCACGAGTAGCCTTGCAAGGTGGTCTTACGATTCACAGGATTCCCATGCTACTGGTTGCGCTAGTGATGCTTTTTCGGACTCTCACCATAGGGGTGCGACTCCACCGCTTTGACATGGCGCTTGTATCGCTCTCCCACAACCCTTTTTCGGTTTCTCCCATTTCCTTCTACTAATCAATTTTGCTTTCTTTTCCTCTACTAAGATGTTTTGGCCGTTGTCTCTTGCCTACCCATGGATTAGTTCGAAGGTTGACCTATTCGGAATCTGATCTATGCTTATTTTCAACTCCCGAAGCATTTTGTCATACGCCCTTCCTCGTCTGTTCCTAGGTATCCACCGTAAGCCTTTCCTCGTTTGAACCTCGCCATTCACGTGAAGGCTATGCCATCCTAAGGTGTCTAAATGGAAGGATCTTATCAACGTCCATGAATAATAAATCATAGATCCATCGAATTGGAAAAATTGGGTGCTATCATAGTATCGCTAAGTTCGGGCTGGAGATAAGTACACATCCATCAGTAAACCACAGTCTCTCAGCCTCTCGATTCTACCATAGAGGCCAACGATAGACAATAACTCCCAACACCGACTTACAACTTTCATGCTGTGCTCTCCAAAGCAACTCTTCTCAAAGGGTCTGGAATATACCATTCTAAGGATTCTTGTGGTTGAGATTCCATTCTGGAGAACCAGAACAAAGAGCTCTCCCCTTTCTCACGGTCTTGATTAAGAAACGGTGATTGCCCTTCTCAACTTGCTTCAACCTAATGCCTTCCACTTATTGAGCAGGTCTATGGTGGTCAGTGACCCACGGATGCCAAGGCGCCCGGGCGATCTCGCTTCTACGGTGGAGCGATGGGGTCGGTCCATGGATTTTCCTTCCTTTTGCCACATTTTGCTCAAAGGGTTGAAGGGAGATAGTGCATCAAGCTATTGCAAGGGCCAACTTGATCCTCTTTCCTAGGGATCCGGATGAGGGGACCCTAGGAGAGCCGCCGACTCAACTATCGTCCATATGCATCCATAGATCGACCGCCCATCCTATCTCCTCTACGTTCTTGACAATCTTTTTGTCTCGGTGAGTTTTTTGGCATGTTTGTCCTCTTCCCATTCCTTAGAAAAAGTGAGCCACCGTTCGGTACAAGATACTATCATTACCGCTGGACAATTAGACATCCAACCTGTCGCGACCCAATTGCAAGGCGGAGCTCTGTTGCTATATCCCAGGCAGTGAAGCATGCATGAAAGAGTCGATGCTTATTCTATTCTTTTCCACATTTGGGGATCTGACTTGGAGACCGGTGAAGTAAATCATCCACCCGATCCAATTGGGAGAGAATCAATTCTTTTTTTTGAGCGATTCATCCTTCCAGGCAGCTCCCATTGTCTCTTTCCCCTTCTTCTCCCTTACCATGGCAAGTCTTTGTGAAATCAGAAAGCGTTAAGAGAACCTCCTCTGACACAATCTAAGATCCTTTTCAAACTGCTCCTCCCATTTAAGAGATAGATAAATGACACATCCCATTGCACGATCGGAGCGCCTGAGGGGTCAAAACCAAGAAGTGAGTCAAGCATTCTTCTTATGTTATGGCTAGATCCAATCTCGGTCCTGGGAAAGGAAAAGAATTTCACGTTCTTCCTTTGGAAGGGAGGATTCGAAATCCGTTGATTCGCTTTCTTGGACCTGCATGAAAAAAAGGCTCGAATGGTACGATCCTCACCCCAGTGAAAGGGGCGTCTCGTAGTTCTTGGTCATGAAGATGCGTTGTTAGGTGCTCCATTTTCTCATTGAGGCCGAACCTCAACCCATGCTCGAGAGATAGTCCGATAAGGGGTGTATGGATTCTCGAAGAGGAGCCATGGGGTCCCCGACCCCGATCCCAGAATAGAAAGTTTGATCTCCATTGGATCTCAATGCCCATCTATCCTCTTGAGGAGAAGTTTGGTTTCAAACTCCGATTGAGCAGGAGAGAATGCCCTGTGCCGGATGATCCACATCTCCGGGCGCCCGATGAGCACATTGAACTATCCATGTGTTCTTTTAGATCTACGCATTTTCGGAAATTCTCTGCCCCAGACTCCGGCTAGTTTCCACCGCTGTGGTTGAGCCACAGGATTTGGCAGACTTTGCACCTACAGGCGCTTTCGCCAATCATTCCGGATAACGCTTGCATCTCTCTGGTGGTATTGGCAGAGTTAGTGATGCTTATTCCTCGATACCGTCATTGCTTCTTCTCCAGAAAGAAGTTCACGTGGGCCTTCTACCTCCACTCATTGCTCAGGTCTTTAAAATTAAATTCCCCATTTCAGGGTCAGATGTCATCCCAGGCTGATCATCTTCATGACACTCTTGGTCATACCCTCTGAGCCTCCTCAGGGATTCCTCCTTTTGCTCCTCGTTCTGGTATTAGCGTTTCGGTTGTTGTTCCCCTCCCAAGGGCTTCTTGCGTTACTCACGGAAACACCACTTCCGTCCGACATGTGTTCAGCATGCTTCATCGAGCGGATCGAACTCTCCATGAGATTCATAGTTACTTATAGCTTCCTTTGACAAAGCTGATTGAATTGTCTTTCATTCCAAGGCGGCTTGTATCCATCCATGCGCTTCATATTAGCAGTTGCTCCCAGCTATAGCCATCCCTATCGTCAATCCCACAAGCCTCTTATATCCATTTCCATTCCGTTTGATCACGGGAGCAAGTCCAAATAGAAAACTCCGTTGGGTTTAGGGATAATCAGGCTCATGATGACTTCCACCATTAAGGTGACACTCTAGGCGTTATATCCCTTGAAGATAGAACTAATCCTAAGGCATTGAAACTCGCTATTCACAACAGGAGCCTTCTTTTCGCATATTATGTTATGGATAGTCAAATAATGGGAAAATTGGATTCCATTGTCCGCTATCGGAAATAGATTGACTAATTAGAACACACGGTTTCCTAAAATACATTTTCGATCTAAATCGCAGTTTATATGAAGAAGATTTTTTCAGCATGCTCTATTCGACTAGAAGCTTTGTAAAAAAAAGAGTGGAAGTAAGTCAAGATGATATGAATCACCCCTTCTTCTTGCCAAGGATCTTACTATCATTTCAAGGAACTGGAGCTACTTTTCTTTTCCATTTCCATTCCAGAGTTCCTATGTGTTTCCTTTTCTTAGGAACACATACAATAAAAAAGGAGAACGCCACCATTAACTACTTCATTTTCATTTATGAATTGAATAGTAATAGAAATACATGTCCTAGAGACAGAATTTGTAACTTGCTATCCTTTTGCCTAGAGCAAAGATGGACCCCGTGAAAAACTGATTCATTCGGATCGACATGAGGGCCCAACTCCATTGCATTGCCGTAATCCATGTTGTATATTTGAAGCTTGACCTCCTTGCTTCTCTCTACAACCCTCTTACGCGGAGCCCCTTTCTCCTCGGTCCACAGAGACAAAATGTAGGGTGGTACAGTTCATCATGGAAGAAAGGACTCAGCGGGATCACTAACTAATACTAAAACTAAGACTATAAGACTAATCTAACTAATCTAATTAGAAATAATTAGAATCGAATAATTCGATAATTCTAATATTCTAATATATAGAATATAATAATACATTAATACATAATAGAAACGATATAATAGAAAAAGCTCTTTTCTTTCCCCGGTTGTTGCTGCGGCCACGTCGATCTGGATCATATAGATCTCAACACAACATAGGTCATCGAAAGGATCTCGACTCACCAAAGCAGCCGGATCCTTAAAATGGATTCCTATTTGAAGAGTGCATAACCGCATGGATAAGCTCACACTAACGTCCTTTTGGATCCAATTGTCGGATTTTCTTTAGGAGATATCGGAAGGAATTGGAATGTAAGAATTAAGAATATCGATTCATGTAATAAAAGGTTCTCTATTGATTCAAATGCTATACCTATGGGATATAGGGATAGAGGAGGAGGAAAACCAAGATTTCACATAGTGCTTTTGATCTAAAAGAAATATAAAAAAAGAGTAGAAGATAGAAGAGCCCAGATTCCAAATGAACAAATTCAAACTCAAAAGGATCTTTGGTTCTCAAGAATGAGGGGCAAAGGGATTGATCGAGAAAGATCTCTTGTTCTTCTTATAATTAGAAGATCGTGATTTGATCGCATAGGTTTGCTAAAAGAAGAATCTTCTCCTTTGATCATAAATGGAAAGTGTTCAATTGGAACATGAAAACGTGAATGAATTGGTAGCAGTTACTCTTGACGGAGTAGAAGAAGGAGGAGATTCTCGAAGAAAAGGATCCAATTACTTGAAAGAATTGAACGAGGAGCCATGAGGTGAAAATCTCATACGGTTCGTAGAGTGACAGTAAGGGTGACTTATCTGTCAACTTTTCCACTATCACCCCAAAAC
>CM038215.1:84320535-84537717 GCA_021442155.1 Cymbidium sinense
CAGACATGCATATTTTCCAATGTATTTACATGGATTCATTAGTAGAAATTGTTTGATGTAGTGAGTAATAGGCTCTTTCGCAGTTCAAGAATTCTTGTTTAGTCAGTTAATATCATCCACACATAGTGATCTAAGATTTCAATTCTTCAATGGAGCTAAGGCTAAAAAGATGGAAGAAATAAGTGTTTCCAAGACTCTACCATCCGGCCAATTCTGTTCCACTTAATCCCCTTTTCATGGGCACATATCTTTACGGCTAAGGGATGGGGAATCTTTCTCCTGTTACATGAATCAAATGTTTCATTTCATCTGGAAAATCCATCTCTTTCTCAATAATGTCTTTGTCATTTGATCCAATAGCGTTCCGTTAGATAGGAATAGATTTGATAAATACTGATAACTCTCGGATAGAGTATTAGAACAGAAAGATCCATTAGATAATGAACTATTGGTTCTAAACCATCTCTGGCGATGAATCAACAATTCGAAGTGCTTTTCTTGCGTATTCTTGATGAACCAGCGTTTATATATAGATGTAGGAGGATTTGTTTGGGAAGCAATAAGCCCCTTTGACATCTCTTCATCTGCAAAGAATTCTCGACGTGAAAACACAGAGAGGGGCTGATCTTTGAATAGGGAAAAGAATGGATCCGCAGGGTCCCAAATGAATTGGCTTGGTCAAAAAAAGCCTTGTTCTTTGGAAGATCTATCTCGTGTCTGGTACTGCATAGTTCCACTCTGCAAGAACTCTAAATCATTCTCTTGAAGCTCATCCTCTTTATGATAAATGATCCATTTGCCACGAAATGACCCAGTCTAATAGGGAAATCCCAATTCAGTGGGCCTTTTGATACAATCAAATAGATTGCCACAAAGGCGCCATATTCTAGGAGCCCAAACTATGTGATTGAATAAATCCTCCTCTATCTGCTATCGAGGGCCCCTTCCCCTTCTTCAAACTCCGATTCATATTTTTCATATAGAAATCCCTGATCAACGATAGAACAAGATCCATTTTGCATCATATCTAACTGATTCCTTGGTTCGGACCGAAGAAGTAATGTCACTCGATTATTATCAAACTGACGCAATATTTTTCTGTCCGTGAGGATCCCGCCAGAGCCAGAGCCTTCTACTTCTAATAGTAATAATAGTAATAGGCCATGAACTAGATCAGAATCATTCTCAACGAATCCATAAGAAGTGATCCAATTTTTTCATCGTGTCTGGATGAAGACCAAAGATCTTGAGCGACCGATCCGGCAGAACAACTCAAAAGATAAAGAAGTATCGTGAATTTCTTCATGCTCGTTCCAAGTTCGAAGTACCATTTGTACAAATAAGAATCCCCTACCTTACATGATTTCTTCTTCATATAGATAGATATAGGATCTATGGGGCAATTACTTAGAAGTACATTTTGTGTAACAGCCTTTCCTATCTCGATAGAAAGGATCCCATGATCCTGAACCGATCTTATCTGGGATCGAAAATCCCAAGTTTTTCTATGAAGAGCTGATCTAATTGTATTAGTTTCTATAATGGATTTCTTCTGTAATACTAATTGATAGGGCCTCATTGATAAGTGCTACAAGATCTCGCGCATTGGAACCCATGGTTATGGACCCGAATCCGTTAGTATGGAACATCTTCTTTCCAAGTGAAATCCTAGTATATGAAAGAATGAAAAGTGCTTTCGTTGTTGTGGAAGAAGAAGCCTTCGTATCTTAATGCATGTATTGAATTTATTCGAGCTATTAGAGCGGGATCCACTTTTGGGGAATATGAGTCGAAGCAATAACAAGAATCTTTCCAGTGGAACATCTTTCACAATCCGGAGAGATAGTTCTCTAATAGACCGAGGGATAAGTAATTCGACTCATTCACATGCAGATCATGAATGTTTGGAATCCATATTATGCAAGGAGGCATTGCTTTTGCTAATTCGAATTGAAGGGTTATATCAAATCGGTCTATTTTCGGCGTCATATACATAGTTAACACATCATAGTTAGCAGCTCCGTATCAATATCAAGGTCATCATCACTATCATCAATATCATCACTATCATCAATATCGATATCATCAAGAAGATAACCTTTAGGCTTGTCATCCAGGAACTTGTTCGGAAATACCGTAATGAAAGGAACATAGGAGTTTGTCGCCAGGTATTTGACCAAACAGGATCATCCAGTTCCTATAGAACCTATCACTAAAATACCTTTAGAAGGGGATAAGGCTGGAGCAAAAAAGGGTTTTCCATGAGGAGATGGGGAAGGGGAATGAAAACTATCAGCCCCACACGAGGTTTGTGAATAAGTGATTGTCTGATAATGAGCAAGAAATATCCGTCTTTCTGCTAAACAGGATCTATTGAACTCATAATTCATTAGATCCTTTTGATGAATGTCAACTAAGTATCGTAAGGAAATTGATCCCGGTTGTTCAATCATTTGATAACCAGAGTCATTCTTTGTTAAATGATCACTATGAGTCAGACTCAATAGGATTTGATCAATTTTTTTCTGTCGTTAAGGTGGAGAACTGAACCAAGAATTCTCTTTCTTCATCATCAATCGAATCACTGTTCGCGACCCAGAATTCTATTTTCTCATCAATCCAATCACCGTTCACGTTTTTTCTTTTTCTTATCAATGAATAGATCTCTTTACTTGTACGACTTAGATGTCTCGTATTTCTCGAAAAAATGATTCGATTGATGGGATTTGGTATGAGATCGATGAGATTGATCTTCCAATATTTCTTCTTAGAACGGATTGATTTGACCCCATAAGCGGGACCACCACCCAATAGCATGTTGCCACTGAAGCAGAACCCCGTATTTCTTCCAGAGAATCTCCTAATTGTTCCAGAACAACTAGAAAGAGATTCTTTAACCAAAAGGATTCATTTCAGATGTAGGATACCTATCCAGAAGTTTTCGAGATTCCATCATGTATGATGGAATCATCAAAGATTTGATCTTTTCTAACTCTGTAACTCACTAGAGGCTCGGGAAACAAAGAGAAGATGTATGAACGAGATATCCAGCAACAAGAAGAAGTAAAAGATGGAATAGAGGAACTCCCGAGCATTTGTTGATCTCGATGTGTCCGTATCAATGGAACGGGTGACTCATTATTTCGATGAATCATTTCGACGAAGAAGATTCTGTAAACATTGACTCAAATCTCACTTATCGAGTCCATTGTGGAAGAATCTTCTGAGGAATTGGCATATATCTGATCCATGCATCATATCATGAAAAATGGATACAAATTTTGACTACTACTCAGTATCGGCAATGGGTCTGAAAGAGTATCTAAAAGGGTGAAATTGAGATATTTGCACCGTCAAGTAAGAACCATGGCATATATGTTTGGAACAGATTCCATTTTGAGACACTATCTCGTTGAAAGGTTCTATACATCCGCCCTTTCTCAACGCATTTCTTTAGACAAAGACTCCATTTTTTCCTCTTTCCGAATGGTAAATACTTCTAACATGGAGTGTGAATCAAACCCATGTTTGAATTGAAACTGATACTGATGCAAGTTATTCCCTTCGAATCGATAGATTCATATCTGAAAGAGGACAATAAGTTTTTTCCAAATTGACTATTTGTTCCTCTGTTAGAGGTGTTGAAGAAATGTCTGCGATCGAGTAAATAGCTCCACGAACGAATGGATCGGATCGAATTGGAAAATGGAAAGATTTGTACGATTTGTACAAGTTATACGTTTCATCACCACTTTGTGGGAAATCGTTAGGTATGAAGATGTCAGATACCTGCGACTCGATTGGTGAAATAGTCTCTCTCTCCAAAAAGAGATATTTTTCCACGCACAAAGAAAAGATTTTGTTGCGAATGGACAAGATATTGAGGAATTGTCCATATGTAAGATCATAATTATTGATACGGGTCTTTTCCACATCAAAGGGGAATCTTTTGTTACAATAGAACCGAAGTGTGATGTGGATTCAAGAATCAAGTCGATTTGCTTTATAAAAAGAAGATATCAAAGAACTTCTATGAAATGGTTTCACGGATTCACCAATTATCTCGGGATATCATTGAGAAATAGGAACTGTTATCAAAGGATTTGCGATTCTTTCTAGTATGGAATGAGTCAATCACCCGCTTTGGTATCTTTTGAACAAAATGGTAATATTGTTCCTCCATTGATCAAGAATTTCGGTCTTTGGGAAGTATCATGATCATCCAATAAGAAGGGTTTCAATTTCTTCAAATGAACGATTTGAACACCTATGGATTCTAACAACCGATTGTAGAGTTGATCATTCGACCTTTCAATTCATAGATGTGGATCTCGGACCTATGAATGGGGATATTCCCGATACTCACAAAGAAAAAGAGAAGTGACTTGGACAAAAGAAACAAAGTGGCTTATACAAATCTTCTTTGTCGATTGGACCAATCAATCGAATATTGATTAATACATAATCGAACAACACTACTTGCACTACTTGAAAAGGATTCTTCGTCGTAAAATGAAATGTTCCAAATGTTCTGGAAATTCTTGCTCCCATTGGACCATTTGTATCTATATGCATCAGGATCCCGATTCATGGAAATGACAAAATGGATCCCTGAATAGTAGATTCTTCATTGACAGATCATCTTTCTTTCTATGCCCACATAAGAATCAGAAAGGCGCCCGGCTTCGACTAAGCAAACTGAAAATGGGTGATGACCACCAAATGGTACCAATTCTCATCCTTATCGAAAGATGAATGTCTTTTCTAATCGGCCTTAAAGTGAGCATTTCGGACAAGTTCCATGATCCATGAGATGAAATGATAGACATGCAAGTTGTGAGATAGGCCAACAACCTCCCGATGGGTCACCAAGAGAATTTCTATGCTATTCACCCACGGGTCATACCATAGGTTGAAGTGGATCCCATTGCCCACCTTTCCTTGTATGTGCTTTAGTAGCCATGCCCTCCGAGAAATTATGCCTTTCCACGCATGTCGCTCAATGCTCCAAAATCCGTAGCCATCCATTCAGTAATGGAACTCGTGCAAAGTTCCCTCGTGATATGAGTGACTACTCCTTGATCACTTATAGTACCCCAAACATCCAATCGCATTTTCCAACCGAAATGGAAAATGACTACCAAATTGCATTGTACATCCGAATAGACCTAAGAATACATGATCCCAGATACTTGACATGTCCCCCCTACCAGTCCATCACAAGGGAAACGAAAACCAAGATTTGCTTTCGTATCAAACGAATCGAGCAAATAGAACACCCTTCGTAGGATCAATACAAATACATGAATTGTAAATGCATGAATGTGATGAACCAAAAAATCTGCAGAAAAATGGGATATAAAGCAACTTTGCCCACTACTAACTCACCACCTCCCCAAGTTAAGTTTGCTTAGACCGGTAGGGTTTTTATACTTTAACTCTCCGGTCCAATTATATTATCTTCATGCATAAGGATAATGGATTACCTAGTAGAAAAGATTTCAAAATCATAACAAACCTCCCCTTTTTTTCTTTTACAATTTATTATTATTATATGATGATTCCTTTCCATATCTATTCCATATCTATATAGAAAGATATACTATAAATGACATCTCTTATGTCAATGACACAAAAGGGATATGAAATGAATGGAATTGGGAAATAGATGGAATATAATGAAATAGAGCCACATTGAGGTTCCTATGAAATGAGGCATGGAACGACCACACTTAAGAAGTTCTGAGTTACCAAGGAAGCTTCATATTGTTCATGGGTTGAGAACGGGAAGTCGAAAACTAAGAGATAAAGGTTTGGTGAAATCTTCTAGAATATTAATTGGTAAAAGTATTGGAGTTGGTTGAATGTGAAAGTCATTTTTTAACATGTATAAAAAATGACCTTAGTATCCTTGAATTAAATGAGAATTTGACACATAATAGGACACAATGGAGACGAAGGATTCATGTAGCCGACCCCACTTAGTGGGATAAAGACTTGTTGTTGTTGTAGTACTTATTTTAATTAAATGGACGACTGAGATTAAAACCCAATTAAGACTTGATTCAAGCCCTTGGATCCACAATTTTGATCTAGACTGTCCCATCTTTGATCGGACGGTCTGTATCAAATTTATTTCCTGCTCAAAATGCCACTTTAGCATTGGCTAGTCCAATAGCCATTCCACACACATAAGGTGGAGCCCAGTCAGTGCCGAGTGGTTTAAGTAAGTAAATAGGAGATTTTGGATTAAAAAAATACTTAAAATGATCTGAAATTTCAAAACAATCATAAAAAATAAAATACATAGTAATAAATCACAAATAAAGGCTTGGATTTGTATTTTGGAGAGGAATCTAATAAACCCAAAATTCCCAACTTTCATGAGGGTATTTTGAGCTTAATTAAGGTTTTAGTAAAAATTAATTATCATTAATTATCCTAAAAGATTAATCAAATAGATTTTAAATTTTTATGAAATGAAATTAAGGTTAAAACACGCCTACCATAAAAATTTCAAGCCAAAATGATAAATGGATTAAAATTTATGAAATTTTAAAGGTCAAATGCATTAATTTCATGAAATAAATACTTTAAAATTAAAGAAATTAGAGAAAATGACCAAAATTGTTCAAGCAACTTTGATTAAGTTCATAACACTCAGAAAGAAATATCTAAACCTTTTGAATCTGAGACTTCAAAATCATCAAATTTAGGTCTAAAATATGTTATATATAATTACTATAAGTGGAATAGAAAAAATGTATATATATAAATATGTATATCAATATGTTTGAAATAACAACATTAAGAAAATAATAAAAAATAGTTCAAGTAATCAATTTTAATAAATTATTTAATAATTTATTACTTGAAATTTAATTAGGAAAATTAAATCAAGTATTAATCAAATTATAATTTAATCAATGCTTGAATCTTATTCAACTCAAACATTTAATTAAAATAAGTACTACAACAACAACAAGTCTTTATCCCACTAAGTGGGGTCGGCTACATGAATCCTTCGTCTCCATTGTGTCCTATTATGTGTCAAATTCTCATTTAATTCAAGGATACTAAGGTCATTTTTTATACATGTTAACCAAGTCTTTTTAGGTCTACCTCTACCTTTCTTAACATAAGGCAAATCTAATGCATCTACTCTCCTAACCGAGTCATTGGATGGCGCATTATGTGGCCAAACCATCTAAGACTCTCTCTAATCTTATCTCGCCAGCTACTCCAACCTTTTCCGAACATACTCATTTCACATTTTATCTCTAAGAGTAAAGCCACTCATCCACTGAGCATCCTCATCTCTATAACACTTAACTTAGTCTTATGCTTCTTTTATTGGCCAACATTCTGCACCATAAGTCATCGTGTCTTACCACCATCTTATAAAATTTTCCTTTGAGTTTAAGTGGAACTTTTCTATCACACAATAGCCGATGCATTCCTCCACTTCAACCATCCAACTTGAATTCTACTAATAACATCTCTGTATTTCACCATCATTTTGAACAATAGAGCCTAAATATTTGAATCGCTCACTCTTATTAATGACTTGTTCACCTAATGTCACAACACTACCACTAGAACTTCTACAATTAAAATTACACTCCATATATTCAGTTTTAGATCTACTCAAATGAAAACCTTTAGACTCTAATGTTGACCTCCATAATTCAAGTTTCTCTTTGACTCCCTCTCTAGTCTTATCAACAAGAAAAATGTCATAAGCAAAAAGCATACACCAAGGTACATCTTCTTGTAAATGCCTAGTAAGAACATCCATAACTAAAGCAAAGATAAGGGCTTAAAGCTGATCCTTGATGTAATCTAATTGAAATGGGAAAATATTTTGTCAATCCTCCTTGTGTTTGGACATAAGTAATAGCTCTAGTATACATATCCTTAATGACTTGAATATAACCAATATTACTCATTTATATTCTAGAACTCTCCAAAGAACATCATATTTAATAAGATTATAAAATGATCATTAATGAAACTTAAATCTTATAAACCAAATTTAACATGAAATTTAATTAAACCACCAAATAATTCCATAATTAAACTTTTGTTAAATTTATCATGCTTAATTTATTTTATTATTTATCAAATGAAATACTTAGCTAATGCTTATTTCTAATGAATTTAGTAAATTATCAAATCAAATTATAATTATTCAATTAAGTCAAAGGCCTAATAAATCATTAGTTCAATGTTAATTAAATCATTTATTCAAATGATTTAAACATAATCAATTCATCACATTCTAAACTAAGACTAGCTCTTATTCCATTAATAATAAGACGTCAAATTAAGCTAACTAATCACTTAACTAAACTATGATTAAAGTTAAATTAATATTATAAAAATAATGATAAATAATAATAAAAATAATAAAAAAAAAAAAAATATAATAATAATAATAATAATAATAATAATAATAATAATAATAATAATAATAATAATAATAATAATAATAATAATAATAATAATAATAAATCTTTACTCAAGCAAACTAAAGTGAAATATTTTAACTCAAATATCAATATATTTTCTTAAATTACTTTAGAGCTCTTTCAAAGTGCTTTAGAATTTTTCCTGCAAGACAAGGAAAATTTTTATATATTTATTTGAGTCAATATCATGTCGCAGCGAGATCCTCGATAAATATACATGATGATCATAATGCGCCACGCTTATTTATATTAAAGAAGTTCAAACTCTGTGATACATTTCTGAACTAATCTGCAATCCTCATGTTAGATAGGAGCCCCTTTTTATGATCAAGATTATTCAATCCTCTCTTGTGAAATAAGGGACTTTCTTCTATATATATTCAGGTTGACATCAAGCATTAGGCCGAGATCCCTAAATATATCCATAATTAATAATATTATTAAAGTTGCAGGCTCTTGCAAGGAACAAAAAGAATCTATTTTTATCATGAAAAGACAGCCCTAAATGTGAAAAACTTGTCTCTAAGATTTGTCAAATGTCAGAGATCAAGTCAGAAGAACTCCCAATTTCAAAATCTTCAATCAACTAAGTTGGAAAAATATCAACCTTTACATCCTCAAGTCTAAGACATGAATGGATTCTAAAGGTCGAACTCAATAAGCCACAAATAGTCAAGTTGCTAACACTCTTCTCACTCAACAAACCGTAAGAAAAGAGGGCAGTGAAAGAGCCCACATTCATTAGTTCGATGACCAAATCACCAACCCATCACAGCTTAAGTCGAAGACTGAAGTAGATTCTAAAGGTCGAACTCAACAAGCCTATAAATGGTCGAGTTGTTGACACTCTCCTCACTCAACAAGACGTAAGAAAATGCCGTAGTGAAAGAGCCCATACTCATCAATCCAATGATAATAGCTATTCAATCTCAAACTAGATCCAGCTTAGTGACTACAAGCAACTAGAATCTAAGAGATTTTTCAACCTCATTGATAGACCAAGATAATCTGAGAAAACTTTTAATTCAGAGCTGCCTCAAATAAATCTTTATATTGTCTGCAAGGTGATATTTCAATATATTCTCAAATGATCTGATCAAGTACAAACCACAGATCAAAGCCAATCTCCTCATCAAGTCGTCAAAGAAAAAAGCATAGGACCGAGGAAGCAATTCCACAATTCATACAAAGCTGATGGTTGAACTAAATTTTTTTTTGTAGTTATTAAGTCTATTAAAGCACACATTGCAAGGCTAAAAACTCGATATTATAGACCCACTATAAGATGGGAGGCTGGGTCATCTGTACACACCCTTCAAGAAGTCTGTCAAAGCAGCAATCTTAGGACTGAAGACATACGTGCACTTCCTAACAAGTTAATATAAATAAATTAGGTCAATCCTTCATCAAGTCCGTCAAGCTTAAAGATAAGACAGAAGGAATTTCATGACTCAAAATAAATAAAGCAATTCTTCCATACAACTTAGTCGAGCATGAAGTTAGGGTCAAAGAAAATTCAAATCTATAAAGATACAAAAAAATGCTCTTAAGCGAACCTGTCAAAGCTGAAGAAATTTGAAATTCATGGTCGACACGAAAGGTCAACCAGTTTTCAACAAATATGACTCACTTCATACACGTATCATATTTGCTCGGGGGAATTTGTTGACCCTCGATCCATCCTCCCTAAAAACTGAAAACCCCTCACAGCTCCCTCTTCGTCTGACCTCCTCAAACCACAAATGATCTTCCCTCCTCTCTTCCTCTCTCATTCGTTTGGTTGAAAATCAGAACTGCATGCACTATTTTATTCTCTCTTTCTCCTAATTTATTTGACTCAAGCAACAAGAAACCTCACATTCACACTCTCTCTAGTTTGTCCCCTCCTAGCCAAAACCCCTCTCCCATCTTCCTTTTTCGGTGCGTCTCCCTTCAAGCTACAAACCTCCCTTCATTCTCTTTCGTTCGTCTCCACTTCGCTTAGATGGAGCTCCATTTAGTCTCCTCCTCATGGTCTATTACTTCCTCATTTATTTCTCTAGAAGATAGAAGATCTTCCCTTACTATCATCTCGAAAGAATGCCCAATGTTGATGACTCTTGAAGAAATCAAGGGGAAACTCTAAGATTTTGAGGACTGATGATCATTATTGAGAGGAAATCAAAGTCGCCCAAGTAAAATAACCTCGCCTAGAGTTCTAGAGGTGCTCGATGAATCCATCACTAGTAATTGATGGGAATATGCACTCAAGATTTTTGCATTACTTCGCAAACAACACTTGTATCACCTGAAAGTCCAAACATATGCAAGGCTATTAATGATGCTTGGGAGGTGTAGATAGCCTGAGCATGCCAATCCACTCTTTAGAACCATGCTTTCCAAAGGATTCATCCTAACCTTAGATGTTTACACATCCCTATTAAGAGCATTTGGCCATGGTGGTTTATTGGATGAGGAAATAAGTACCATTGAAAAAAATGAAAACTATCTCATACTGCAAACTAGATGCCTTTACTTACACCATCCTCATTGGGAGTTGCAGCAAACTATGATGTTTTGATCCGATTCCTTCGCTTTCAAATGTCTTACTTGAGCATAGAATGTATAATAGTTACTTATAATGTTATAATAGATGGGCATGGAAAGGATTGCTAAAAGAAATGGAAGATTTTCTCTTTGATGCTTGAATGTGGAAGTCGTGCACGATATTTTCACCATGAACTCCATAATATTTGCTTATGGAGATAGTAGAAGAATAGGTGAAATGGAGAAGTGGTACATAGAGTTTCACCACATGGGCATTGACCCTGATATGACTACATTAAATATTTTGATTAAATCATATGGTAGGGATGGAATGTATGAGAAAATGATTAGAATTATTAACTTCATGAAGGAAAGGTATTTTTCTCCCACTGCAATCACATTCAATACAATAATTGAATGTTTTGGGAAAGCATAAAAAATTGATGAGACGGAGTATTATTTTAGATTGATGAAAATTCAAGGAATCAAACCTAACTTATTACTCTTACTTGTTAGTGGATACACCAAAGCAGGGCTTGTTGAGAAGGTTCCTTTCCTAATTAGAGAGACAGAAAGCACTGATGTTGTTCTGGATACTCCTTTCTTTAATAGTGTAATTAATGCTTATGGTCAAGCTGGAGATATAGAAATAATGAAAGAAATGTTCTTACTCATGAAGGAAAAGAAATGTAAGCATGATTATATCACCTTTGCCATAATGATCAAAGCCTACAATAGCATGAGCATGGTTGCAGCTGCTCAAGAAATGAAGGATAAGTTGCTTGAACTGAAAAGTGAAATTATGGTTTCAAGACACCACTAATGCTCAAACGTAAGTGACTGAGTGGTCCTCCACTATAACTATTAGGTTAACATCTCGTGCATAAATTATTTGTTTGTGATATTTGAGCGAAGTTAATCAGATACTCATAGAGAAATTTATGTGCAAAGGTTTAAACATATGACCTCTTAGTTCTCTTAGTTGAAAGTCTAAATTCTCAACAACTGCACTAAGATTCTTTACACATGAGTTAATTTAGAAGAATGTAATTTGGACATCTAGCTTCAATAATTACATTAATAGATACATAAGATAGATTCATTCATTCAAGTGGCCCTCCACAGAGTTCTATGAGTCCCGCAGGTGAGATGTCGACATATCACAGTGACGGTGCACGTTGCTTCGCACCGATGAAAAGCTGATGAATTTACAACACCGTTGCACATTCATTGTGAGCTTTTCTTATCCCCGATGCTAATAAATTATTAGGCCCTAATGATTAATTCTAACGTTGCCTTTTATCCATTCATAAATTTTTATTTTCGCCTAGTAATTTATTCACTGATTGGCCCCCCAGATCACTATTCATTATGCGTGGAAAGTAATTAATCACTTACAATTAAATATAATGATGGCTTATGTTTTATTTATTAAGATATATACATACCCAATATATAAATATTTACATATATAACACCTAAATCTTTATTTTTAACAAAAATAATACTTTTTTTAATTTTTTGTAGAAAAATTCAGCTTTTGCAATATAGGAAAGGTGCTATATTTATAAATATCATAGTTTAGCTGTTAGATATGTAAATGCATAAGATTTTTGTGCTATGTATGTAAAATTTCTCTTAGAGGCACATCTCGAGTAGGCATGGCCGCAAACACATCTCCAGCAGGCGCGACCGCACTAGTACATCATATCCCATGAGTACTCTTTAGTTAAGCATGCTTGGGCGAGAGTAGAACTATGATGGGTGACCTCCTGGGAAGTCATCGTGTTGTACCATCTATTGATGTCGCACATTTTATTTTCTTATATTTTATATTTTATTTTACTTATGACGTCGGAGAACTTGGCGATCACCATCGACTCTAAAAACGTCGTCGATGGGATGCCTCGGACTGCAAAACACAAGCTGCGGTCCCCACGTGACTGATCTGCGGGTCTCGGGTGGAGGCTGCATGAAAATTGCCATAACTTTGCTCACGATCGTCCGATTCACTATTATGACCCCAATTTGGAAAGATCTTTGTGGGGCACATGACACACAGATGTAGTGCCGCATGCTATTCTGGTGGGACCTGTATCTTCAGATTTTGGCTATCTCGAAGCATTACCGTAACACAAACGGGTTCCGCATGAGAATAATTTGCGGCACATCTCCAGTGGGCACGACCGCATAAGCACATGAGATCCTATGAGAACTCTTCAATTAAGCATGCTTGGGCGAGAGTAGTACTACGATGGGTGACCTCTGTGAAAGTCGTCATGTTGTACCATCTATTGATGCCGCCCATTTTATTTCTTTTTAATTTTATTTTATTTTACCACTGACGGAGAACTCGACGATCATCATCGACTACAAAAACGTCATCGATGGGATGCCTCGGACCGCAAAACATGAGCCGCTAGCCCCACACAGCTGATTCGCACGTCTCGGGTGGAGGCCGCACGAAAATTACCATAACTTCATGCACGATCGTCCAATTCACTATTATGACCCCAATCCAAAAAAATCTCTATGGGGCGCATGACACGTAGATGTGCTACATGTGCATCTAGCGGGACCCGTATCTCTGATTTTGGCTATTTCAAAGCCTTACTCGGCACAAACAGGTTCCTCATGAGAATAATTTGTAGCACATCTCCAGCGGGATGGACCACACATCAGATCCCATGAGAACTCTTTAGTGAAGTATGCTTGGGTGAGAGTAGTACTATGATGGGTGACCTCCTAGGAAGTCATCGTGTTGCACCATCTATTAATGCCGCCCATTTTATTTCCTTTTAATTTTATTTTATTTTATCACTGACACCGGAGAACTCAGCGATCACCATCGACTCTGAAAACATCATCGATGGGATGCCTCAAACTACAAAACAAGAGTTGTGGCCTCACGCGGCTGATCCGTGCATCTCAGGTGGAGGCCACATGAAAATCACCATAAGTTCGCTCACGATCGTCCGATTCGCCATTATGACCATGTTGACCTCACTTTTGGAGTGAGCTTTCAACTTCTTCATCCTAGGCATAAGAACTCCCCTAGACATTAAGAGTTCCTTAGTCTTAAGACACTTCTAGTGATTAGGTGAACACTTAACCTAATCCTAGAGACTTAGAAGAGTTAGCCATAAGGAATATATCATGCCTTAGGGGTATTAGGAAAACTTTCCTACCCTTTAGCTCGAACCAAATCCTTACTTCTTTCATTGAAACCAAATTCAAACTCAAATCAAATTCCAACTTAAATGATTTTTCTCAAATCAATTCCAACTTAAATGATTCTTCTCCAAATCAAAATTCAAATCAAATTCCAACTTAAATGACTTTTCTCCAATCTTTCAAATTAATTCCAACAATCCAAATCAATTCAAATTCAAAAGTTTTTTTTCACAACTCATTTATATTCACAAATATAAATGAAATATAAATTCAAATGATCAAAACTAAATCCAAAACTCAATTCCAAATCCAAAAATCTTTCCTAAGTCACTTTGATTTCATCATGTGGACTTAGCCAAACCAAATCCAAATCAATTCAAACTCAAAAGATTTTTCTCATAACCCCATTTATATTCTCATTTATATTCACAAATATAAATGAAATGTAAATTCAAATGACCAAAACTAAATCTAAACTCAAGTCCAAATCCAAAAATCTTTCCTAACTCACTTTAATTTCATCATATAGAGTTAGCTCAAATGAAATCCAAATCGATTCAAACTCAAGAGATTTTCTCATAATTCATTTATATTCTCATTTATGTTCACAAATATAAATGAAATATAAATTCAAACAATCAAAACTAAATTCAAAACTCAAACCCAAATCTAACCTAAATCCAACCATACCCTTTCAAGTCAAGTTCTTGAACTTAGCCAAATCATTCTCAAACCAACCCAAACCTTTGGATTTTCTCTTCAAACAATCAATCCTTCAATCATAAACCCAAATATAAACACAAACTTCAATCGTCAAACCAAAATCAAACCAACCCAAGTCAAACCCATATTCACCCTTTTGACTTGAAATTATCAAATGAATCAAAACTTATTTGACTCCAAATCACTTACAACTGGATTTATATTTCAATCATAAGTCCATATGTGAGTTCAACCAAACTTGAATCAAGCCTTGATCAAGTCAATTGACCTAAAGTGACCTAAAGCACCTTTTTGAGTTGAATTCTAATCTAACCCAAATTGGATTGAACTAAGCCCATCTAAGCCTCACATTGTGAGCAACAATCATCTTAAGATGATCAATCACCAAAATTGGATCAAACTAAGTCAAACCTATCCTTCGACCAAGTTAACACTTAACTTAAATGAAACCTAAACTAGCCAAAATCCACCATTAGCCAAATTGATTGAAACCATTGATCTAGACCAATCCAAAATTAATGATTGAACATGACCAAGTCATCATTTGAACAAAAATTAATCTAATTGGCCACTTGACCCAAGTTGACCCAAGTTGACCTAAAATGTAAAAATGTGTCAAATATTGATTTAAGCCAAATCGATTGCAACCAAAGGGTAAAATTCATTCTAAATCACTTGTGAACTTGACCAAAGCCTCAATTGGCCAACTAGACCCAACCTAGCTTAATTAACCATGAACCCAACTTGACCTAAAAGGCCAAATCAACTTGAAATCAAACCAAACCAAAATTGATTGAAACCAAAGCTTGCAATACATTCTAAAGATAAACCAAGCCTAAACTAACCCATGACCTGGGTCAAATGGGTCAAATTGGTCAACTTGACCCATTTGACCTAAGTGAACTCAAATGAACCTAAACTAAATATAAATCAAATTGAACCAAACCAATGACACCCATAGGCTACAAATGATCATTTGAACTTGTCCTAACCCATGGTTTGACCCAATTTGACCAATTGGTTAATTTGATGCAAGTTGACCCATTTTGACCTAAATGGGTCAACTTGAGCCAAATCATATCAAATAAACACCAAATTCATTGAAAATTTGCACAACCCATTTTTCAATCATTCCAAATATGCCCAAATAAAAATCAAAGCCAAATGACCATTTTACCTCTAGGTCATATGATCAAATTCACTTGGAATTTGATCATATTCTAACTCAAGACCAATTGACATCCTCCTAGTGGACCATTTGGACACTAAGGGAGGTGGTGCACATGACCAATGAGTTTGGGTCAACCATGACCCAAACCAAGGCTAAAAAAACCACTCAACTCAAAATTCTCCACATGGATCACCTCCCAAAGTTATTTTACACATGTGCACTTCTACACTTCCACACTTCCACTCCTCTGCTAAAACTGAAGCACATGGCACTCCTAACAACCATAATAACCCATCCAATCTACTCAATTTGATCAAAATGATAAGGCAAACCTCAGTCATTCGATCCAAGTAGAGGGAGATATACTCCCCCTCATTTTCACTCAAACCATCTCTTCTGCATTCGATTGAGCTCAGAGGATCAAAGGCAAGCTTCTCCAAGATTCTCTAAGGATTCCCAATCTCATTTGAATTTACCCTTCTTGGATTTCTTCAAAGCTGAAATATGGGGTGAGGGAAATTTCAAACCTACTCAATTCTCAACCAAAGTTCAATTCACTTTGCAAGCACCATCAAGGAGGCAAGTCGAGCTCACCCAAAGCATTTCCGAAGCATCCATGCCACGGGAAGGGAGACCTAGACCAAAGCCGCAAGCCATTGAAGGGAGTCGTGGTCAATTGAGCGATTCATCTTAAAGCTTGAATCCTTCAATAGATCTTCATCTCCACTAGATGAAGCTACCTCCATCGTTGGAAGCGCCGGTGATAGCCTCCAACGAGGTATGACTCAAAACTGAGCTTAAGTTGAAAAATATTTGGTCCTTTGTAAAGGGAATTATTATCCCATTGAAATTCCACCATTGGATCTTCTTCTCTATGCTTCCAAATGGTGTGGGTTGAATCCCAGCCTTATCTGAGCTCAAGTGAGCTCAGATTAAGCCATGGAAGACGAGCAATCTCTATTTCCCGTAGGTAAAGATAGAGATGAATCATGGACTGTCCATCTCACTTGTTTTGGATGGATGGTCCTAATTTAATGCATTAGATCCATTGATTTAATCCTTCATAACCACGGGCTTATTCTTGATCCATCCTTGATCTGGGACCTAGGAAACTAGACGTAAAATAATTTGACTTAAATAATCTCATCACACCACATGGAAAGCGCCACCTCTAGCTACATGGTGCCAACGATTAGTTAATTAATTAGGGCTATTTAATTACCCTTTAATCACAAAAACTTCATAAATTCATAATTAAATATTGAAAAATCCAAAAAAATATAAATTTAAGTTCATTTTAAAGATAATTTAGAGGGGAATCCAAAATTATTTCTAATTAATTTTAAATAGTAGATTTTCCCTAATTAGGGTTTAATTAAAAATTTAATAACCTTAATTACTCTCTGATTACTTGATTAATTAGTTTCAAATTTTTAGATATGTTTAGGAGGATGACTTCTGCCTCCCAAAAATTTCTTGGAATTTATTAATGAGTTAATTAGCAAAATCAATTAATGAATCCCTAATTACCCCTTAATGAAATTAAGAGCAATTAAGCATATGAATAATGGTTTAATCACTTAATTGAGATAATTAAACATTATTTAAGTGAAGAGGAGGTTTATGGAATGGATTTGGGGTATTTTTCCTAAGTTATTCGTTAAACCCCCCTTTCTTCCTTAATCCCAACCTAATTAAAGATTAATCCACTAATGATCTACTTAATTAGCTTAATCAAACTTCCAAAATCAACTTGAATTTAATCATTCTCTTTCTGGGTAGATCTTTAGGTGTTTAAAAGCCTAAGGTAAGTTTAAGGAAATCAAATCCAACTCACATGTGTGGGAAGGTTATGAAATCACTTAATGAAAACCCATTAGCTCAATTAATCAATAATTGTGAGTCAATTGCATTAGGCCCCTTTCTTAGGTGCATTGCTGATTTAAATTCTATGTGGTTGCATATCATATATTGGCTCACAATTGTTTGAATAATTATGCTAAGGAGGTGTAGATAAGGGGTAATTAATGGATTTAATCACACTTTAACTTAAATAAAATATAAAATCATCTAATCATCCTAAAATTAAACTAAACTAACTCACATATGGGAGAAATGGGTTAGAACCAACAAACTCTTTTCACACCTCTTAAATCAAATCAAATTCAAAAATAAAAAGCTCTTTAAAGCATTTTAATTCAGTTTGAATAATCTTATCTTATATGATTATCCTTAGGAATTAATTAGGTTGAATGAAGTTACATGCTTACATCACTTTATTTCTTTCTAAGCATGCTAAATGTTGTTTGCCATATAAAAATCATGCATTCATGTCTTTTGAAAAATCAATTAATAAAATATTTTCTTTATGTCAAATTGCATATTTTGGTTAAAGTAAGAATATGAGTGGCTATTATCATTATTAAATCAAAAACTATTTTCAAAACTCATATATCAAAGATTATAAATGAAGGTATGCTACTTATTAATACTTATGAGCTTGTGTGATTATAAGTATAGGATGTGTATTTGGTGTTATTTTTTCTTCTTTTCTCTTAACATGGATTTGAATAGGATTTGCAAAGTGTATAGTTCATTTGAAAAGAATATAACACTTGCTTAAATCTCTTCCTATGCATTTTCATGTTATGACTTAAGAAAGATCTTCACATTTACACATGTAAATTGCATAATCAAATCAAACAAAAATTCTTTGCATGTTTCTTCATCAATTTGCTTTCTTTTTGTACATGAACATGTATTTAAGAAAAGTGGTATATTAGTTTGGACATCCCGGGGTTGCAAAGGTTTAAGTAGCCCCAAGTAGGTCTTGTACCTTACACCCCTAGTGTAGAAAACAATGATGCCATACTCGCTTATATCTTTTATACATGTGAATGTGCATATAAGTAATAGATAAAAGAGTCCATCTTTTCTAGTTAAACAAAATCATGCATTCATGAAATATCAAAAATTTCTTAAATAACATCTCTTTTCATTCATCATTAAGGTTGTGCTAAGATTTTGCATTACATGTATAAATATGCATAGGAACATTCATATGCATGGTATACATGTTGGAAAGAAATAAATGGTTGTGTGTTATGTGATAGTACTTCACCTTAATTAGTCTTAGGATGCCTTTCTTATTGAATAGGTTTATTTAGAGCAAATCTAAACTTAGGGTTAATTAAAATAAATAATAAAATATTCACTAAATAAAAATCATTAATGAATCTTTCTTAGAAATTACTTAAGGTATGGATGAAAGAGAAGTTCTCTTCTTCTTTTTTCTCTTTACAACACTTAGTAATTAATTGTAGGTTCATTCAAATCAAATCAAATCATCAAATAAAATTGACCAAATCAACTAAATCACTTAAAATGAAACCACCCTCTAAGGTGAATCCTTTAATACTTAGAAAACTCAAATCTTAAGGCCTAGCTAAGTCATGCCACACAAGCCTTAAATGACACACACATTAAGCTAAGTCACCATTTATAGCTCTATGTTAAGGCGGTGCATGGTTTGATACCTAATTTTATTTTGTGATATAATATTTTAGACTGGATGGTAGGATGCATGTGCATAGATTGGATGGTAGGGTGATCTTAGTATAACCATATCTTCTATAAGGGATTGTGCTTAAGGGGCGCTGTAATAAAAATATAAATATTTTTGCTATGCAAGTTGCTTATACCCCTAAGAATAATCCAAAATAGGCTAGGTGGACTTGGTTACCCATGTGTGGGAGTGCTAAGTCCAATTTATTCATATAACTGCTTAGGATGCGTGGTGTGTTTAGCTAATCTCAGATTTGTAGATTTTAGTTAGATTTACCTTTTCCATTTTCATGTAATTTTGTAATTAATTTGGAATGAATGTTATGGGAAGTGGAGGTGAACATTGGTCATAAGACTCTGTCTTATGTAACATGTGAAGCCTTTGGAGCAATCAACCCCAAGCCAAAAGGAAGGAAGGAAAGAAGGAAATCAAAAATGAAGAAATAAAGAATGAAGAATGAAGACCCCCGTAACATAAACTCCTTCTAAATTGTAATTATTCATTTATAATTCTGATTGTATAAGGGTAGAGCTTGGCTACCCATTTCTTTTCAGGTTTGTGCGGTGGAGCCCGACCACAAAGGCCTTTTATTCTTTTACGCTAGCTTTATAAATTATTTGATGTTTGTTTTGCTTGTATATTAAGATGGCATGTTTTTCCTAGTTTCTTTATTTTTGATGAATGGCCTAGATGCAATTAGGCTCCTAGGAAAAAAAATAAATTTTTTATCCAATTAATCAACTCAAATTTCAAATTAAATAACTCATAACCTCACCAATGACATAAATCAAGATAATAAAATATTTAGCAACCCCTTAGCTGGATGTTGTATGTTTCACATCATGCATATCATCATCTTGCTTCATTCGTGCTTATGGAGGGCTTCCACCTTTTCCAGAGAACATGGCTTGACCTTTAAGAGCCATAATGGAAACACACATTCTTCTTGATGATTTTGGCCCATAATCAATTTCTCATGCATTAGGCATATGAATCCCATAGCCTGTGTTAAACTAATTATCCAAAAATCAAAATAAAACTTAACAAAATTTGCATTAGATTAAGTCATAAGTTCATACCCTACATCATCTAGTCTCTTAGGGAGTGAGTTTAAGGACTTAGTCTTTTTTCTAAAATAACAACATCCTAGCTATCTTGCAAAAGCATAAGACTTGCCTACATGTATTTAAAATCGTAGGAGGAGTTAGTTGATAGCCACCCCTAGGAGGTTGTAAGTCAAATAATCGAGTGGTTTATCCTCTCTTGTGGAGGTAAACCATATGCCTATTCTTGCCTTAGATTTAGGTCATGTTTTGGCCCTTGCCAAAGTTCCCTAGATTCAAGATCCGAGGTTGCTATTTTTTTGTGGGCTACAAGAATAAATCCTCACCTCTTAGGCATATCCATGATCTTTTATCATGGAATTGTAAGTCCTAGATTTCTAATAAAAATTTAACTCAAATGAATAATTCTCTTCAAATTCAAAAAATATAAAGCTCAACAATAGGATAGTTTGAGATGCTTGCTAGGTTTCCTAGGATCATGAGCATCCCCTACTTATCTCTCTTTGGTTTCGATAATAATTCTCTCCTTTTGATCAATCCCATTTGATCTTCCAAAAGTAGCCAATTGATTAATAGTCTTATCTTTGAAATCTTTAGAGACAATGATCATTCACCTTAATCGAGAGTATTCTTAAGGAATCTCATTCCTTAGGATGTAATTAACTATGGGGGATTGCCTCCATAGGGAATTGAATGAATCTGATTTAAAATAAATCCTACTTTACTTTTCCATGTAAAATAGGGGAAGAATTTTTGGTACATTCGAAGACCCATCATCCTTAGGAGTCCTTATTAAGGTGATTAGGTTCATTGTAGGATGGTGACTTCTGTCTCTCGAGATAAGTACACCATTCTTCAATGTCGCACCCGATCACCCTAATAAGAATATATGTGAATCTACGTGGTGCCCTATAAAGTGTTTATTTTTGTTTTAATTTAATTCATTTAGATGAAAATAAAAATAAAAATTCACCATAGATTTTTTCGGTGACTCCACTCGGGAAGGTTCCTCTCTCTATCTTTGGTAAATAATCGTTCTCTCAAAGTATCAATAATGAATTTATATTTTATATAAGTTCGAGACTATCCTTTTTTTCATTGGCACTTAGTTTATTTTATTCTTAAGCTAAGCTAGCCAACATCCTTTAGGTTTTAAGACCTCACTCCGTGTAGGTCTTAGAGCCCCTATTAGTCCCCAAATAGGTGAAAACAAAATTTAATAAAAGAGAGATAACTAAGGACATTTTTCTTACCATTTTTATGGTAAGGAAAAGTTTATTCCAAAAATAAAGAAAAAATAAATCCTTTATAAAATATTGCTTTTTTAAAGCACTTTTCTAAAATTCACACAATAAAATATTTTACACAAAAAAGTTTCATAAAACATATACATAACTTGACCTCATCTAACAATCTTCAAGATTGTTACATGTAGGATCATTCCTAAAATAAAATCAAAACAATACTTTTGAAAAAGCACATATGTACATCCTCATTCAATATACTCAAATTTATTGAATGAAAATTTTATTTCCAAACAAAATAAAAAAATCATATTTTCAAAAAGCACAATGTACATCCTCATTAAATATACTCAAATTTGTTGAATGAGGATTTCGTTTCCAACAAAATCAAAAATATTATTTTCAAAAAGCACTTATGAACATCCTCATTCAATATACCCAAATTTATTGAATGAAGATTTCCATTTCCAAACAAAATCAACAATCATCTTTTCAAAAGCATTATGAACATCCTCATTCAATAATTTATTGAATGAAGGTTTTCATTCCAAACAAAATGAACAATCATATTTTCAAAAAGCACTTAGAAACATCCTCATTCAGTATACCCAAATTTATTAAATAAAGATTTCATTTCTAAACAAAATCAAAAATCATCTTTTTCAAAAGCACATATGTAAATCCTCATTCAATATACCCAAATTTATTGAATGAAGATTTCATTTCTAAATAAAACCAAAGTCATATTTACAAAAAGCACATATTTGAAAATGAACACCCTCATTCAATATACCCAAATTTATTGAATGAAGATTTCATTTCCAAATAGAATCACATCATAACATCAAAATTCCATTTCAACATATCTCACATATGTTGGAGTTAGAATTTGTTTCTTTTCAAAAAAGAACAAATTTGAAAATGAGCCTCTCCATTCAATACACCCAAATGTGTTGGATGGAGGTTTCATTTTCAAGCAAAATCACACCATTTGAAATTCCACTCAACACATCCCACATGTGTTAAATTAGAATTTTCTTCTTTTTAAAAAGTAATAATAACACATAAAGATTTCATCTTTGAAAAATAAAATATAATTGACTTCCATTTTTACATACCCAAGTTTGTTAAATAGAAATACTCTTTTCAAAAAAAATAAAAAATAAAAATAATAATAATAATAATCGAAATCATAAAAAACTAAACACATTTCGATTCTTTATTTAACATACTCCAATTTTCTAGGTAAAGATCCTCTTTTCAAAAATCAAAATCAAAAGATCAACCACATTTGGATCTTTCATTTAGCCTACACAAATTTGCTAACTAAAGATCCTCTTTTCAAAAATAAAAATCAAAAGATCAAACACATTTGGATCTTCCATTTAGCCTACACAAATTTGCTAAATAAAGATTTTCTTTTCAAAAATGAAAATCCAAAGATCAAACACATTTGGATCTTTCATTTAGCATACACAAATTTGCTAAGGTAAGATCCTCTTCTTAAGAATCAAAATAAAAAATATAACACATTTGAATTCTTGCATTTAACATACACAAATTTGCTGAGTAAAGAACCTCTTTTTCAAAAAAAAAAAAAAAAATGCAAGACACATTTGGGCTTTAATTAGCATACCTAAATTTGCTAAGTAAAGATCCCACATTTTAAAATCAAAACAAAAGATTAGTTTTGGGCTTTATTTAGCATACACAAATTTTCTAAGTAAAGATTCCATTTCTACATTCACTCATGATTCACATCATGAGAAAACAAGCAAAAGAAGAAAATTATTTTTAAACACATCATTTAGCATACCCAAATTTGTTAAATAAGTAAATACACACAAAATCAATTGACTCCCTTTAACATACTCAAATTTGTTAAATAAAGTGTCCCCAAACATAAAGGTCAAATTCAAATAAGAACCAATGGAAGCATCAAAAACCTCTCAAAAATATTGGAACCCATTTTCAACATACACAAATATGATGAAAATGGATTCTAAATTCAAAAAAATCTCCTTTCCAATATATTCAAAATCTCTCTTAAATTCAAAGAGTCCCACTTAACGTATTCAAATTGTTGAGTGTGGGTTCAAATTCTAAATCAAAATTAAAAAGATAGCAAAATACCAAAGCAGAAATTTGATGTGAGTTTGCTTATCCAAAATTATAGAATTTCAACTCAGTTTCTCTCAAGATCAGTTTAACGGTAATGGATGCCTAGAAGTATGTCTTTACTTTTCCTTTTGGGATAGATTTGGCTTGGATCGGCCAGCCTCCCACATACTGACTTTGGTCACTTGATTCATTTCAGCAGAGGATTCAAAGGGGCTAAGATCACTTGTGAGGGTGTGGCCCTCACAACCATTAGCAGAAGTGTGGTGACTGGGCAGAAACCAGTCATCCATGTTGAGATGCCGTCTGATTTTGAATTTACCTCACTGAAGAGGAAGGCTATGGTAGTTCCCACAGCAGTTGTAGTTATAGTGCTAGCGCGTCCAGTTGTTCCCCTTGTTGCCCAGTACGGGCTGACACCCACTCATTGGCTTCCTCCAAGGGGAAGGCTCCCCTATATTCAGGGATAGTCTCCCCCACCTATGAGGTAGGGTCTAGTTCCCATGCTGCCCTCCTAGCAAGACTCAGTACTGTAACATATGCCAGAAGTTCAAGCGACATCATGTGCGCATAGCCAAGGAGCTAGAGGTAGTTTCTCAGGCTGTAGTAGAGGAGTTACCCTGGATAGTTTCTCCTCTGATCATAGAGAACAAGTTTCACCCTCTCTATGGATCTGATGGGGAGGAAGATGTTAAGAGGATCTTAGTTTCACCTCCACCTGTAGTATAGTATGAGGCTCCTATCATAGATAGGAGAAGATATATGCCCCTTAGATCGAGTTGGGCTTATGGACAACTGACTGGGATCAATTTGATTTACATTCAGTCATCCCTTGCAGCATATGTAAGCACATCAAATAGGAGAGGGAGAGGGAGGCCCATGTATTAGTATAGGTTACTAGCCGAGAGAGGCGGAGGTACAACAGGCAGTCAGCAGCCTCGACCCTCATGGATTTTCTAGATCGGCATGCTACTCGCACTGATCATACTGATGATTCCATCATCCAAAGTTTTATCAAAGACCATGAAGGTAGCATCCAGAGTAAAGAAAGCCCCATTGGTGATCCAACTATGGCCAAGAGATCCTATTTCATCTACACCGCCGACTGAGGTGAGGCCGAGCTCTCCTGCTCGACCTCTTGCCCCAGTTGTGGTGAAGAGGGAATGGCGACTTCAGAGCATAGTAGTTATGCCATCACCACCACCACCATAGCAGATCTTAGAGATAGCAACAACCGAGGGAGAAGGAGATAGTACCACTGTCACCATGGCTATAGATCCTCCTAGAGTACCTCCAGATCTAGTGATAGTGAGCTTCTATCCTGAGCGTAGTCCTCACAAGATCGCCTCCGTGGGGGGAGGTTAGATGTCTCTTCATGATAGTGATCCAACCATACTATCTCATTGCCCCTAGTTGGACCGTTCTGATGATATTGTAACAGATCTAAGTGAGAAGAAGGAGATCCTAGGATATGACTGGTTTGACTTAGAGGAGTATAAGGTCAATTTTGATCCCAATGAAGATGATTTGTTAGAGGATTCAGTGAGAGTGCATATGATTGATACCAGGAGTTCTCTCCTTTGAGATCAACAGAGTTTGGAAGGTGTGCTGGCAGAATGATATCGACCCAACAACACCTTCTTCAACAACTTAAATAGAAGGATACACAAGATGATGAGAATGGGGCTTGAAGATTTTCTATCAAATTAAGCCCCAATGACACATCCTACTATTATAGAAATAGGTCAGCCTAAGTTATTGCATGTCTTGGATCAACCTAAGAGTTTACCTCAGATCGAGTAGGGTAGCACTTACTTGTATAGGAAGGTAGTGGACAACACCTCCGTATAAGAAAAGGATATTAAACTCATGGTTGAGTAGCAAGTGAGAGAAGCGCTAGCGCAAGCTTGAGGAGGATCATCGATTCTAAAAGGTAGACCCTACCTAGAGGAATTCGATGCTATCCAGTATCCTTAGGGTTTTGTGCCACCTTCTTTCAAGAGCTTTGATGGCAGCGGGAACCCACGTCAGCACATAACACACTTTAGGGTCAGTTGTTGCAATGCTGGTGGCAGTGATGCATTACTATTACATCTTTTTATTAGCAGTTTAGCAGACATAGCCTTTGATTAGTATGTCAACTCAGCTCAAAGTGAAGATTTTGTTGAGACAACTCTTCATTAAGAGATTTGCTAGAGCTCAAGAAAGGATGATCAGAGCATCTCATTGTGGCTCAAAAATACCCTGATGAGTCCCTCTTTGATTATATTCTCAGATGGTACAATTTGAGTATGAAATGTGAGTTGTAGCTGTCTGAGCAGCATGCCATTGAAATTCTACTAAAGAATATTTAGGGCCTAGTCCCTTCATGCTCATGGTCAAGATATTTCAGAGAAGCTAATTAATAAGGCAAGGAGCATACAAGGAGAAACCAAATAGTTTCCTTTTTTGGATCAATCATCAAAGCCAATGCCACATAAAGCTTATGAAGAAGCAAGCGGGGCAATAGAGTGGACAAGGGGAGTAGCAACCCAGAGCAATATGAGAGATCTCGAGCTGCACTTGCCACTCACTTCCACCTCTACCACCTGGCCATTCTATCGACCAACAGTAAGTCCACGCTTTTCGCCTCCTCCTCATATTCATATATTCATAGTAGCATACATACCCACCACCTGTATTATTATCCACCTACTCTTTGGATAAACTAAACAAAACCTTTTCATTTGAGAGGGAGGTAGTTAGTAAAATCTTTAATATCTCTTAAAGAAACTTAGCTTTTACTCGACCTAGAAAGCTCGAGGAAGTGGGCATGAGCAATGATCCTAACTTTTACCCCTACCGCAATGAGTAGACCATGTTTTATAGGATTATTTATTAAAGGACCTGGCTTGAGCATACCAGTGCAACAGTTATCCTAAAGGAATACCTAGTGGACCAACCATCAAGTTTCGTTAGGGTAATCCTTTGGGATACATGTGATCCTCTCAAAATAAAAAAAGGTTAGGATATTTTCTTATTTCGAACCTCTAAAAAGATTATTTCAAAAATCAAGAAACTTTTCTTTAGGTGCAGGCGTGAACCTCAACATCAAGGAGAAAGTGGGAGCTCAATAGCAAGGAACCCACCAACCCGGAAAGTAGCAACCAATCGACCGATCCTAGCCTTCACCCATAAACTACTACTTCAATGAACACTTCTACTTTAGCTAGCACTTCTTCTAGTAGACATCTTATATCAGTGGATGAGGACATCAAATCCTTCACCCCACTTACTTTACTAGATTTTTGCTAGGTACCTCCTTTTAAATCAAAGAAATTAAGGAATAAAGCTAGTTTGAATTACATCTATGTCACTTCTGATGGGTTGTCTGATTCTACTCTTATAGAAAACTCTTCAAGTCTAAATAATAATTATAACAACTTCGATCTTCCTCTTTCTGATTCAGAGTTGGATTTTCCTTCTCTGCATAATACAAGTTCTCCTCTTGAGATAGACTTGGAATAATCTGATTCTGAGAGTCCTATAGGAGAAGCTCTAGGTGATCCTGATGAGCAAGTAGAACCTTCTACTAAATTGCCACAAGAGATCACCGAAGTTAACCTCCATAGTGGCAAGGTTCTACCTCCTATGGCAGCACCTCAAGATAAAGGAAAAGAAGTCATTAGTACTAATGAGCTTAAAGCCCCTCCACAAGATGCTCCACTCAAGTATATGCTTGTGGACGACACCTAAAGTGGACTACAATGTTCTCGCCACCTAAAAAAAGTTACCAAAGTTAAGCATATATGATGCCCTTGTCTTATCCAAAGAGATGAGGGAATCATTAATCAAGGCTTCTTGATATGGTGATATGCTTATCTCATTTGATCCTATGAGAGGAGGCACATTATTAATAGAAGCCTGGAGTCACATTAGATGAAGACCTTCTTATGGGGACATGGAGCATAACCGTCCCCTTCTACATCACAGGGATATAAAGATTGACTTTCTAGGGTTTTGGTTGATCCAGTGGCCAAGAACATTGTGAGTCTAAAGGCCCTTGCTTATTTGAAAATTGACATCTTTGCACTCCGAGGAGATCGATGATGTTGAGAGGATTCAATGAACATGAGGGGCTTTAGGCTCCATAGCATTACCTTTGGAAATAGGACTGGAAGATTGAAGCCAAGTTATACATAATTGATTCAATTTCCTCACGCTTTGCTTGATAGGCCTTGGATACACCAAAATAAGATGATTCCGTCCCCCCTCCATCAGTGCATCAAGTTCCGAAAGGATGGAATGGAATATTATGTCAAAGGTGATGCAAAGCCATTTTCACTTAGAGGTTCGATATATGAAGATGTGACCTACTATCTTCCTCAAAACACCTTTTCTGAATCAAAAAATTCAAATTCAAAAGAAAAGAAAAAGAAAAAAGAAAAGAAAAGTAAAAGAAAAGAAGAAAGAAAATACAAGTGAACAAGAAAAGAACATCAATGAAGAAGTAGAGCCGCATGTCACATTCTAGCCACAATTCATTCCATCATATAGACATATGAGTAGGATGACTTGACCTCCACCAGGTAGAGTCAGAGGCAGACACAGAGGTAGTTCCAGGGGTGGAACACCCCCTGGTTGGCCACCAACCAACAGGGGCTATGTTCCAGTTCAGAAGAGTACCCCTACTATTCACAAAGACTTGGAATCCAGCTCGGAGGATGAGTCTCATGTGATTAGCATACTAGCCAACCCCTCAGGATTCATTGGAGGTGACACTTGAACCAGACAGTGATGAAGACCAGACCTCCAAACAAAGCACTAATGTATTCGAATTAGGTTTATGTAAAACCATCAGGCAGCAGTTTGGAACTTTAGCTCTAACATCACTTTCTTCTGAAAGAGTTGAAGGTTAAGTAGTTAAGGAAGCCCCTAGGTCTTCCATGGATCCAAAGAGATTCCTATTGAGATCATCATCCTCAAGTCCAGAAGTTGATGTAGAACTTGAGGATAATTCATATAAAGATTTAATGGAATTGCTTTTGATTAGTACTTGCCTTGTGTTCTTAATCTTGTAAAGAAAGGTTTGATTCTGTATACATGGTCAAAGACGCAGCTTTGTGGAATGACAAAAGAAGGTATGCACAATCAAGATCGATGGATTCAAGATAGTGGTCTAGTGATGATGGTTCTGCATAGTTGTCACCAATCATCTATAGTCTGATAGGATCTTCTCAAATCACACTAACTCTTTTGAGGAAGTGTGTTTAGAAACTTTAGATGATCTAGATGATGTTCAAATCAAAGATGCACCTCTAAAATTTGAAGAGAAAATTCATTCAACAAGCAACAAGATTAAGGAAATCAGCCTCAGGACGGAAGAAGACCCATGCCCGACATACATCGCTATTCTTTGTGAATGAAGAAGAAACTAATGACTTAGTTAGGATATTGATTGAGTTTAAGGATTGCTTTGCATGGAGCTATGAAGAGATGTCTGGATTATCTCCTAACATAGTAGTCCACAAATTAGCAATAGACCCTAACGCTAAACCTATCAAGCAAGCTCTTAGACGCATGCTATTAGAAATCGAATAACAGGTCATTTTTGAAGTCAAGAAACTGATCGATGCTAGTTTCATCAGAGAAAAAAATACTCTACTTGGTTAGCCAATGTCGTGTCAGTTAAGAAAAAGAATGACCAAATTCACATATGCATTGATTTCGAGGACTTAAATAAGGCATGTCCTAAGGATAAATTTTCACTTCATATATTAAAATTAATGGTGGACATCGCCTCATCTCATGAAGTATTCTCCTTTATGGATGGGTCATTTAGCTACAACCAAATCAAGATGGCCCCTGAGGATGAAAGAAACATTACTTTTTGAACCCCGATTAGAATATATTGTTATAAGGTCATGCTTTTTGGCCTTAAAAATGCTGGTGCTACATACCATTAGGCTATGACTCAGATCTTCAATGAACTCATTCATCATCAAGTTGAATGCTATGTTGATGATATAGTAGTAAAAACCAAGAAAAATGAAGACCATCTCTTTGACTTGAGAGTAGTTTTTGAATGGTTAAGATAATTTAACCTCAAAATGAACCCCCTAAAGTGTGCATTTGGAGTAGCTTCAGGGAAGTTCTTTGGGTTTGTTGTCTAACACCGGGGAATAGAAATAGATCCAAAAATGATCAAAGCTATCTTAGAAATGCCACCCCCTAAAATTCTAACTCAACTTAGTTCTTTCCAAGGGCGGTTGGCGTATCTAAGATGCTTTATCTCCAATCTATCGGGGAGATGCAAGCCATTTTCAGCACTAATAAAAAAAGATGCTAAGTTCAAGTGGGATGACAAGTGTCAGCATGCCTTCGAAGATATCAAGCAGTATTTGGTGAAGCTGCCAGTTCTAGCAGTTCCTATCCTGGGCAGGCCACTTATCCTCTACACTACTGCATTGGATGACTCCCTTGGCGCTTTATTGGCTCAAATCAATAGTGAAGGGAAGGATAATGCTCTTTACTACTCAACTGCGTATGATCCCTATTGAAGTGAACTACCCACCTATTGAGAAACATTGCCTAGCTTTAATCTTTGCATCCCAAAAGTTATGATACTATATGCTTTCTTATAAGGTGGACTTGATTTTAAGAATCAATCCACTGTAGTATCTCATAACACGACCAATGTTATCTGGAAGGTTGGCACATTGGTCCATGATTTACTCATTGTTCGATATCACGCATTCTCCTGTGGTGAAAGGGCAAGCAGCTAGATTTCAAAGACACCACCTTCACGACTCTTCACTTAGTGATGATCTCCCTGATGAACAAATCATGAACTTAGGGGAGGTCAACAATTGCCGTAGGGAGATGTATTTTGATGGTGCGACTTCCTTTCATAAAGGAGAAGAACCACGATCTACTCTTCTAGAAAAGGTAGGGGTAAGAATAGTTCTCTTTACTCCAAACCGCGATGTGATGAGATTCTCATACTATCTCTCCAATTCATGACCAAAAATGAAGACAAGTATGAGGCTTTGATTGCCAGTATAGAGTTAGCCATTACAGTGTGTGTGTCAAAAGCATCAACATCTATGGGGATTCTCAATTGATCATCAACCAGATTGTCGAGTCCTATAAGGTTCTAAAACCTAAGCTTTGTCACTACCACAAGTACACCATGAAGCTATTGATCCCAAATACTTGAGGTCACCATCTACAAGGTCCCTCGAGGAGAGAACGTAGTAGCAGATGCTTTGGCTAAACTTGCCAAGGAATTAGCATGTCCGAAAGATGAATCAATTCCAATAAAGGTCAAAAATAAACAAGTCCTATCCCTTATTGACGCTGAACTCATTGAGAGACTTTCTCTTGAAGAGGAGGTTGCCATTGCCGAAAAGGATAAGGAGCTAGATTGGAGGCAACTATTAATGGATTACTTTACTAGAGGCAAGCTACCTCAAGAGAAATCACAAGCCCATCAGATGAAGCAGAGAGCTTTCTCTTATGCTCTCGTGAATGCCACCTTGTACCGATGGTCTTTCGATCAAATGTGGTTACATTATTTAGACAAACAAGAAGCCTGTAGCATCTTCACCAAGGCACATTTAGGTCTATGCGAGCATCAATCTGGTCCAAGATGAAAGTAAAGATCAAGAGAGACTAAGATACTATGGCCTTCTCATGATTATAGTTAGTAGAAGTAGATGTTATGGTGCACATGATCCTCATCAATCACCCTACATTGTACATACAATATGGGCCTCATGGCCATTTGAGTGTTGGGGTACCGACATTATGGGTGCTATCAATCCTCATTCTTCCAAAGGTCATCGATTCATTCTCCACCAATTTTTTTTCAAGTGGGTAGAGGAAATCCCACTTAGAGAGGTCACAACTCAACATGTGCTCTAATTTTTTTAGGTATTATATCGTATATAGGTTTGGGGTGCCTCGACAAATTATATCCGATAATGGTATTACATTCAAGATCACCAAGATCAATAGCTTCGCTAGAAGACATGATATAAATTGGAGATACTCGACCATCTACTACCCTAGGGTGAATGGCCTAGTAGAAGCATTCAAAAAAACTCTCATCTAGATACTTAAGAAGACTCTTGATGATAACAAATGATAATGGCATGAAGTTGTAAGCACCCATGTACGTAACTCCAACCAGATCTACCATATTCTCCTTAGTTTATGGGTTTGAAGCCATTCTACCATTAGAAGTTTAACTCCCATCACTAAGAATAGCATTGGGTAGTAAAATCACTATAGAGCAGAATGCCAAGTTGTCATTAGAAGAGCTCAAAGGTTTGGTGGAGAGACGCCTACGGGCATGCCAGAACCTTGAGTTATATAAAGATAAAATGATTCAATCTCACAACAAGCTGGTCTGCCCTAGAGATTTTCAAGTAGGAGAGCTTGTTTTAGTTCTACTGAGACCAATTATTGCCATCTAAAGATGGGAGGCAAGTTTGAACCCACTTGGGAAGGCCCGGAGGATCTTATCCTAATTGTAAAGGGGAACACCCTATGCTTCCAATTATTGGGCTCTATTTGAAGAAGTATTACCCATAAAATCATGTTTGAAAATAATTATCATAAAAAATTCTATTCCAATTCATCAAAATATTCTCTTCTTTTGAAGAATTGTTTTTGATTCTTCCTCGACGGGTAGGATTGGTGTAAGAGAACCCAAGAGGCATCATATCCTTCTTTCACAACACAAACATAAGTTGAACATAATTCCCCAAGCGCTACTAGAATAGGTGTGAGGGAACCCAAGAGGCATCCTATTTTGATTAACACAACTCAGTTAGGTGTAAGTGAACCCAATCAACATCCTTTCTTGGTGGAATCACAATTTCCATTCATGGCACCATTTCAACAAATCCCCTAACGTGTTTAAGGTAGGTGTGAGATAACCCAAGCGACGTCCTATTCCCTTTAACATAAACACAAAAAAATAAACACATATCTTTTGTCTCAGGCTATTTTGATGTGGGAGCAAGCCCCATGACACTCATTATTAGCTTCTAGTCGACATACTTCCTTGTAGTCACTTAACTGTATACAAGAGTCCCCATGCTTTCTTCCTAACTTGACCATTATAAACTGATGAGCACCTTGTTAACTTGGTAGACCTTACTGCACAGTCAGTAAGCTACCTCATGTTGACTTCATTTAAGGAGATGTAAGCCTACATGCTTCTATCATGCACCAACTAGATTGGGTATATTTGAGGTTTAGGATAAGTCCCCTGGACTCCTTTCCTTTGACTACTCTTGAGTTGATATAAGTCCCCAGTGGCATTCACTCAAGAGTCATATAACATCGAAATAAGACAAACTATCTCAACAATCAGTTCCGCTATAGGAGGATGTGAGTCCTTGATGCTTTCTTCCTGCTTTATCGCAACCGACGGCCACTTTAGGTTGATGCTATAACAACTCACCGGTGGATACACCACTCTTGGCGATGTGAGTCCCCGCATTCTCCTTGAGTTGGCCACCAATACTTATGCAAATTATCTTCTTCGGGGGGTTAGTGGTCCCTTCCCTCTGGGTACTCTATTT
The DNA here is from genome assembly GCA_021442155.1 of Cymbidium sinense. Lineage (NCBI taxonomy): Eukaryota > Viridiplantae > Streptophyta > Magnoliopsida > Asparagales > Orchidaceae > Cymbidium > Cymbidium sinense. The sequence goes on from CM038215.1 coordinate 84,354,167, forward strand.
GGATCACGCCCTTGGCCCCATTTAGATACCACTCTCATTGGACAGCCCCTTTCTAGTATCCACCCATGTGATTGGAGAATCCATTCAACGATGCAATGATTCTCTCCGCAAAATATGAGATAGGTCTTGGCTAATATATGCTCCTTCTCAGTATCATCCCTCACAAACCAACAAGGTCCACAATAAACAAACAAACAAACAAACAAACAAAATAAACAAATTAATTCTCTTGTGGATTAAGGAATTCAAGCCCCTAGTGGCCCCTTTCCCAAGCAGGCATCTTATCTTTAGGGCAGTGTTAGCAAAACTCCCTATACAAATTGCCTGACTACTCTTGAGTAGAGATAAGTCCCGGGCCAGCACTCTTTCAGTAGTCACCCTTAGGTCGGGTTCAATCTATTTTTCCACAAATAAGTTACCCCGGTGGTCATTTCACTCTAAAAGATATAAGTATACACATACTGACTAAAATCGATGGGAATCCCTAGGTTGCCGACATGTTGCTTTACTAATGTGTTGCTCCAATGGTCTTTCACTAAGGAAAGATGTGAGTCCCCATATTTTCTTCCCTAAACTAATCATTGCAAACTAAAAGGCACCCCTATGGTTGGATAGTTAACTACTCCCTTTGGATTAGTAAACCTGAGTTAGACAAAGTAGACATGGCTCTACCGGTCACGGTCCCATGAAACCAATGTAATCCCACAATTAAAAATGAAACTAATTTTGACTATCTTTGAGCTAATCTAAGTCCCGTAGTGACATTCATTCAATAGTCAACCTTAGGTTTGGTTCAATCTATTGCTTCACCACTGGTCACCCTAGCGATTGATCCCTACTTTAAAAGATGTAAGTCTACTATGCTTTCTTCCTATTATAGTTGATGCGCACCAAAAGACACCCCTTTGGTTGGATAATCTTACTATATGGTAGGTAGAATACCCCTTTGGATTGATAAATCTGAGCTAGATCAAGGCCAACATGGCCCCTACTCAGTGCGATCCATCATAAACCGACATGGTTCATCTCAAAATTCAAAGTTTAAAATCTGAAACAAAATCAACCTTCCTCCCCAATGGAGTTAAACTAAATAAAAAAAATAAATCCAATCAACCTCCCTGGTGGAGTCAAACCAAATTAAACAAATCAAATCAATCATCTTCTCCTCTGCGAGATGCAAGTCTTTTCAGTTCCCTAGTAGATCCTGAATTCTAATCCCTTAGCAGATTTCACAACCTCTTTTACCTCTAGTGGATGACTTGAACTTGCTCTCCTAGCAGAGAGTTTACATTTTCATCCCCATTGGAACACCGAATCATAAATCAACAAAACAAATCAAATTTCTCCTCAGCGAGATGCAAATCAAATTAAACCTCTCATCCTTGAGTGGATGACTTGAACCTTTTCCTTTAGTGGAAGGCTCACATACTTAGTTAATTCATAGTGGATTCTCCCTAACTCTCTTATGTCTTAGGCATAAGTAGAGTTGCATTGCACTAAGCTCGATTCCTTCTACACCTCCGCTTGGGAGTAGATCATTCGTTGCTGGATCGTTCGATGTTGTTGATCTTCTCGGTCAACACCAATATGTATCTTTGATTTTGGCTATTTCGAAGCCTTACCGTGGCACATACGGGTTCCACATGAGAACAATTTGTGGCACATCTCCAAATGTGGACCGCACACTAGCAGACACTAGATCCCACGAACTCTTCGCTAAGCGTGTTTAAGCAGTAAGTAAGATGGACCTTCGAGAAGTCGGCCATTTTGAACCATCTGATTGATTTTATTTTCTTTTATTATTATTTTATTTTATCACTGACGCTGGAGAACTTGATGATCGCCATTGACTCCGAAAATGCCATCGATGGGGTCCATCAGACTGCAAAACACGAGCCGCGGGCACCACGTGGCTGATCGGCGCGTCTCGGGTGGACGTCGCATGGAAATCGCCATAACTTTGTACATGATCTTTCGATTATTATGACTGAAAGATCTCAGCGAGGCGCGCCGTGATGAGCATCGATGGACCTATATCTCTAATTTTGTGGTAGCCTTCCCACGACGAGTTCGCATGAGAACAATTTCACATATCCATACGCGCAACCGCACACCATCCTGAAGAACTTAAGCGTGCTTGGGTGAGAGTAGTACTATGTTGGGTGACCTCCTAGGAAGTCATCGTATTGGACTATCTGTTGATGCCGCCTATTTTATTTCCTTTTTTTTTCACTCACATTGGAGAACTCGACGATCGGCATCGAAGCCGAAAATATCATTGATGTAAGGCCTCGGGCAGAAATATGACGCTTGCCACGCGTGATCCGCATCTCGTGGAGGCGCATGGAAATGCTTGCCATCGATCATCATCACCATTATGACCCCTCAAAAAAATCTTGGGGTGCATGATGTGCAAATGAGCTGTAGGGGCATCTGGAGGGACCTGTATCTCCTATTTCAGTTATGTCGAAGCCTTATCGTGGCATAGATGACTTTTGCATGAGAATAATTTATGGTACATCTTCAGCGGGCTTGGCCGCACCAGCACACCAGATCTCATGAGAACTCTTTAGTTAATTGTGCTTGGGCGAGAGTAATACTAGAATGGGTGGCCTTCTGGGAAGTCATCATGTTGCACCATCTGTTGATGCCACCCATTTTGTTTCCTTTTATTTTTATTTTATTTTACCGCTGACGCCGAGAACTAGGTGATCATGATCGACTCCAAAAAATGTCATCGATGGGATGCCTCGGAGTGCAAAATATGAACAAGCAGCCCCATGGCGATTCACATGTTTCGTGGAGGAAGCATAACTTTTGGATGACCATCCGATTTTCCATTATGACCCCAATACAGAAAGATCTCCATAGAGCGCACGATGCGCAGATGTGTCGTATGCACATCTGAAGGGACCCATGGCTATTTCGAAGCCTTACTGCAGCTCAGACGGGTTCGGCATGAGAACAATTTTTGGGACATCTCCAATGGGAGCGACCACAACAGCACATCAGATCCCATGAGAACTCTTCAGTTAAGCATGCTTGGGAGAGAGTAGTACTATGATTGGTGATCTCCTAGGAAGTTTTGTTGCATCATTGATGTTTATTGACCTTTTACTTTAATTTTATTTTACCGATGATGCTAGAGAACTCGACGATCATGATCGACTCTGAAAATGTCATCGATGGGATGCCTTAGACTACAAAACACAAGCTGCTAGCCCTATGTGGCTGATCCACACATCTCGGTTGGAGACCGCACAGAAATCGCCATAACTTCATGCACGATCATTCGATTAGCCGTTATGACCCCAATTTGGAAAGATCTTCGCAAGGCGCACGATGCGTAGGTGATTCATAGGCTTATATGGCGGGACCCGTATCTCTAATTTTGGCTATTTCAAAGCCTTACCGATCTGAGGGTTCAGAGAGAACAATTTGATAAATCTCTAGCTGGCCGCGTGGCACAATCGTGAGAACTCTTCATATAAGCATGCTTAAGTGAGAGTAGTATTATGATGGGTGACCTCCTAGAAAGTCATTATGTTACACCATCTATTGATGTTGCCCATTTTATTTATTATATTTTTATTTTATTTTACAACTGATGTCGAAGAACTCGGCGATCTCCATCGACTTCAAAAATGCCATTCATTGGATGCCTCAAATTGCAAAACATGAGCCACATGCCCCATATGGCTGATCTGCGGTCTCGCATCTCTGGTGGAGGCCACACAAAAATTGCCAAAACTTCACACACGATCGTTAGATTCGCCATTATGACCCCAATCCAAAAGATCTCCGTAGGGTGAACGACGTGCATATTAGTCGCAGGCACATCTGATGGGACTCATATCTCCTATTTCGGCTATTTCAAGCATTCCCACGGTAAGGATGGGTTCCGTATGAGAATAATTTGCAGCACTATCCAGCAGGGATGACCGCATCAGCACACAAGATCCCATGAGAACTCTTCAGTTAAGCGCGCTTGGGCGAGAGTAGTATTATGATGGGTGACCTCTTGGGAAGTCATCGTATTGGGCCATCTGTTGATACCACCCATTTTATTTCTTTTTATTTATTTTATTTGATTTTATCACTGATGCCGAAGAACTCGGTGATTGTCATCGACTCCAAAAATGCCATCGATGGGATGCCGGGCACATGACATACATGCATCTCGTGGAAGGCCCTATGGAAATCACCATAACTTCGTGCATGATCATCCGATTTTCCATTATGACCCCAATCCAAAAAGATTTTCGTGGGGCGAATGACGCGCAGATGTGCCACAGGCACATCTGGAGGGACCCGTATCTCCGATTTCGGCTATTTTGAAGCCTTACCGCGACACAGATGAGTTCCACATGAGAACAATTTCTGGCACATCTCCAACAAGCTCGACCGCAACAACACACCAGATTTCATTAGAACTCTTCAATTAAGTGTGCTTGGGGGAGAGTAGTACTATGATGGGTGACCTCCAAGGAAGTCGTCATGTTGCACCATCTATTGATGCTGACCATTTTATCACCTTTTATTTTTATTTTATTTTATCGATGTTGGAGAACTCGACATCACCATCGACTCCGAAAATGTAATCGATGGGAAGCCTCGGATGGAAAAACATGAGCCGCGGCCCCACGTGGCTAATATGTGCCTCTAAAGTGGAGGCTGACTAAAATCGACATAACTTCTCGCATGGTCGTCTAATTTGCCATTACGACCCTGTTGACCGCACTTTTGGAGTGAGCTTTCAACTTCTTCATCAAAGCTATAAGGACTCCTCTAGACATTAAGAGTTTCTTAGTCTTAAGACACATCTAATGATTAGGTGAACACTTAACCTAACCCTAGAAACTTAAAAGAGTTAGCCATTGGAATAGGTTAACCCAATCCTTGCTTTCTTCTTTCAAGTCAAACTTCAAATCCAAACCAACTCCAAATTCAAATCAACTTCAAACTCAAATCAATTCTAAATCAAAATTCAAATCAATTTCCAACTTAAATGATTTTTCTCAAATCATTCAAATCAATTCTAACTTAAGTGATTTTTCTCAAATCATTGAAATCAATTCCAAAAATTCTGATCATTCCAAATTCAAAAGATTTTCTCATAAATTTATATTCTCATTTATATTTACAAATATAAATGAAATATAAAATCAAATAACTAAAACTAAATCTAAAACTTAATTCCAAATCTAAAATCTTTCCTAAGTCACTTTGATTTCATCTTATGTACTTAGCCAAATCACTCCAAATTCAAAAGATTTTCTGATAACCCATTTATATTCTCATTTATATTCACAAATATAAATGAAATATAAATTAAAATATCCAAAACCAAATCCAAAATCTCTCCTAAGTCACCTTATGCACTTAACTTAAATCAAATTCAAATCACTTCAAACTTAAGAGATTTTCTCATAACCCATTTATATTCTCATTTATATTCACAAATATAAATGAAATATAAATTGAAACATCCAAAACTAAATTCAAAACTCAAACCCAAATCTAACCTAAATCCAACCATACCCTTTCAAGTCAAATTCTTGAACTTAGCCAAATCAAACTAAAATCAATCCGAGCCTTTGGATTTTCTCTTCAAGCAATCAATCCTATAATCACAAACCAAATACACACACAAACTTCAATAATCAAACCAAAATTAAACTAACCCAAGTCAAATCCATATTCACCCTTTTGACTTGAAATTCTCAAACGAATCGAAACCCATCTGACTTCAAATCACTTGGATTTATATTTCAAACATAAGTCCATATGTGAGTTCACCCAAACTTGAATAATGCCTTGATCAAGTCACTTGACCCAAAGTGACCTAAAGCCCCTTTTTGAGACAAATTCTAATCTAACCCAAATTGGATTGAACTAAGCCCATCTAAGCCTCACATTGTCAACAACAATCATCCTAAAATGATCAATCACCCAAATTGGTTCAAACTAAGTCAACAATTAACTTAAATGAAACCTAAACTAGCCAAAATCCACCATAGGCCAAATTGAATGAAACCATTGATCTAGACCAATCCAAGATCAATGATTGAATATGACCAAGTCATCAATCGAGCCAAAATAGCCTAATTGACCACTTGACCCAAGTTGACCTAAAAAGTCAAAATATGTTAAATCTTGATCTAAGTCAAATTGGTTGCAACCAATGGGTTAAATTCATTCTAAATCACTTGTTGAACTTGACCAAAGCCTCAATTGGCCAACTAGACCCAACCTAGCTCAATTGACCATGAACCCAACTTGACATAAAAGGTCAAATCAAGCCAAAATCAAACCAAACCAAAATTGATTGAAACCAAAGCTTCCAATACATTTGAAATGATCAACCAAGCCTAAAACCAACTAACCAAATTAGGTCAAATAGGTCAAATTGGTCAACTTGACCCATTTGACCTAAGTGAACTCAAATGAACCAAAATTAAATATAAATCAAATTGAACCAAACCAATGACACCCATAGGCTACAAATGATCATTTGAACTTGGCCTAACCAATGGTTTGACCCAATTTGACCAATTGGTCAACTTGTGATTTTGACCTAAATGGGTCAACATGAGCCAAATCATATCAAATAAACTCCAAATTTATTGAAAATTGGCACAACCCATTTTTCAATCATTCCAATATGCCCAAATCAAAATAAAAGCTAAATGACCATTTTACCCTAGTTCAAAGGGTAACCTATGATCAAATTCACTTGGAATTTGATCATATTCCAACTCAAGAACACTTGGCACCCTCCTAATGGACCACTTGGACACCAAGGAGGGTGGTGCACATGACTGTGGGCTTAATTCTGGCCATCCAATCTTTGATCGGGCGGGAAAGCGCATCTTGTCGGTACGCAACAACCGATTTGATAACTTAGCCAATCCCATTGCCGGTGGAAAGCACGTCATACGATGGCGTTGACAGAATTAGTTATATAATTAGAGCAATTTAATTACCTATTAATTATTAAAACTTTCTAAATTCATAATTAAATGTAGAAAAATCAAAAAAATATAAATGAGGGCTCATTTTAAAGATAATTCAGAGGGGAATCCAATAAAATTATTTCTAATTGACTTTTGAATAGTGAATTTTTCTTAATTAGGGTTTAATTGAAACCAAATAACCCTAATTACTCCCTAATAGCTTCATTAATTAACTCTAAATTTCTTAGGTATGCTCAGTGGATGACTTCTACCTCGCCTAATTTCCTTGGAATTTATTAATAAGTTAATTAGAGAAATTAATTAATGAACCGCTAATCACCCCCTTAATGTAATTAAGAGTAATTAAGCATGTGAATAGTGACTTAATCCTTTAATTAAAATAATTAAACTTTATTTAAGTGATTAGGAGATTTATGGAATGATTTTGGAATATTTTACTTAAGCTATTCTCTAAACCCCCTTTCTTTCCTAATCCAAACCTAATTAAGGATTAACCCACTAATGATCTACTTAATTAACTTAATCAAACATCCAAAATCAATTTGAATTTAATCAATCTCTTTTTGGTTAGATACTTAGGTGTTAAATAACCTAAGTGACTTTTAAAGGAATCATATCCAACCCACATGTGTGGGAAGGTTATGAAAGTATTTAAATAAACTCTTTAGCTTAATTAATTAATAATTATGAGCCAATTGTATTAGGCCCCTTTCTTTCTTATGGTGCATTGGTGATTTAAAATCCATGTGGTTGCATATCATATGTTGGCTCATAATTATTAGGTTAATTATGTTAAAGTGGTGTAAGTAAGTGATAATTAATGGATCTAATTTACACCCTAACCTAAACAAAACAAAAAATTAATCTAATGGTTCTAAAAGTAAACTAAATTAATTCATACATGTGGGAAATGGGTTAGGACCAACAAATGCTTTTCACATTTCCTAAAGCAAGTCAAATTCAAAATTAAAACAAAATCTCTTTAAAATAATTTTGGTTAACTTTAAATAATCTTATTTCATAGGATTGTCTTTAGGAATTAATTAGGATGAATGGAATCACATGCTTACACCACTTTATATCTTTCCAAGTATGTTAAATATTATTTTCCATGCAAACTCATGCATTCATATCTTTTTGAAAAAAATAAAAATAAATGAAATGTTTCCTTTATGTCAAATTGCATGCTTTGGCTAAAGTAAGAATATGAATGACTATTATCACTACTAAATCAAAAATTATTTTCAAAATATATAAATCAAAGATCATAAATGAAAGTATGCTACTTATAAATACTTATAAGCTTGCATGTGATTATAGCATAAAATGTGTTATGTGATTTTCTTCTCTTTTCTTAACATAGATTTGAATAAGATTTGCAAAGTGTATAGTTCATTTGAAAAGAATATAACACTTGCTTAAATCTATTCCTATGCATTTCCATGTTATGGCTTAAGAAGGATCTTCACATTTACATATGTAAAGTGCATAACCAAACCAAACAAAAGTAAAAAATCTTTTGCTTGACTCTTCATTCATTCATTTGCTTTTGTACATGCACATGTATTTAAGAAAAGTGGTATATTAGTCTGAACATTTTGGGATTGTGAGGCTTTAAGTAACCCCAAGTAGGTCTTATACCTTACACCCCTGGTATAGAAAATAATGGTGCCATACTCACTTATGCCTTTCATACATGTAAATGTGCCTTGGATTAATGGGTAAATGAGTCTCTCTTTTCGTCTTAAACAAAATCATGCATTCATGGAATATCCAAAATTTTCTTAAATAACATTCCTTAGCATTCATCATCAAACTGTGCTAAAGCTTTGCATTTGTATGTATAGCCATGCTTAAGATACATTCATATGCGTATACATGTTGGAAATAAATAAATTTGAGTTATGTGATAGTATTTCACCTTAATTAATCTTAAGATACCTTTTTTATTGAATATGTTTATTTAGAGTAAATCTAAACTTAGGATTAATTAAAATACATAATAAAATATTCACTAAAAAAATTACTAATGAATCTACCTTAGAAATTACTTAAGGTAGGTATGAAATGGAGGTTCTCTTCTCTTTTCTTCTCTTTACAATACTTAGAAATTAAGTGTAGGTTCATTCAAACCAAATCAAATTACCAAATAAAAGTTGACAAATTAACTAAATCACTTAAAATAAAACCACCCTCTAAGTTGAATCCTTTCATACTTAGAAAACTTTAACAAAAGCCTAGCGAGACATGCCACACAAGCCTTAAATGACACACACATTAGGCTAAGTCACCATTTCTAGCTCTATGTTAGGGCGGTGCATGGTTTGATGCCTGATTTTATTTTGTGATGTAATATTTTTGACTGGATGTTAAGGTGTATGTCCGTAGACAGAATGGTTGGGTGATCTAAGTATAACTATTATCTTTTGTAGGGGATTGTGCATAAGGGGTGTTGTAATAAAAATATAAATACTTTTGCTATGCAGGTTGCTTATACCCCTAAGCATAATCCAAAATAGGCCAAGTGGACTTGGTTACCCATGTGTGAGGTGCTAAGTCCAACTTATTCATATGCATGCTTGGGATTGTGTGGTGTGTTTAGTTGATCTCTGTTTTGCAGATTTTAGTTTCTTTTTCCATTTTCATTTAAATTTTGTATATATGATTTAGAATGAATGTTATGGGGAAGTGGAGGTGAACATTGGACATAAGACCATGTCTTATGTACCATGTGAAGCCTTGGAGCCAATTACATCCTAACTAATCAAAAGAAGGAAAGAAAGAAGAAAAGAAGGAATTAAAAAAGAAGAAAGAAGATTGAAGAATGAAGAATGAAGACCCCCATAACATGAATTCCTTCTAAATTATAATAATTCATTTGCAATCTAGGTTGTATAAGGGTAGAGCTCGGCTACCCACATTTCTTTTGGGTTTGTGCAGTGGAGCCCAACGACAAAGACCTTTTATTCTTTTGCGCTATCTTTGTAAAATTATTTGATGTTTGTTTAGCTTGTGCATTAAGATGGCATATTTTTCCTAATTTCTTCATTAATTGATGAATGGAGTAGATATGATTAGGCTCTTAGAGAAAAATAATATTTCTATCCAATTAATCAACTCAAAATTAAAAATTAACAACTCATAATCTCACCTAAAGCCTAGGACATAAATCAAGAAATAAAAGATTTAGTAATCCCTTAGCTGGATGTTGTATGTTTCACATTATGCATATAAAATCATCTTTCTTCACTCTTGCTTATGGAGGGATTCGACTTTTGCCAGAGAATATGGCTTAAACTTTGAGAGCCATGGTGAAAACACTCCTCCTTCTTGCTGATTTTGGCCCATAACCAATTTCTCATGCATTAGGCATTTGAATCCCATAGCCTGTATCAAATTAATTGCCCAAAAAATGAAAATAAACTTAACAAAACTTGCATTAGATTAAGTCATGAGTTCATGCCCTACATGCTCTAGTCTCTTAGGGAGTGAGTTTTAGGACTTAGTCTTCTTTCTAAATAAGCAACAGCCTAGCTATTTTGAAAAAGCATAAGACATGCCTACATGTATTTAAAATCATAGGAGGAGTTAGTTGGTAGCCACCCCCAGACGATTGTAAGTCCAATAATAGGATGGTTTATCCTCTATTATGGTGGTAAACCATATGCCCATTTTTTTTCTTATATTTAGGTCATGCTTTGGCCCTCAAAGTTCTAGATCCTTGATCCAAGTTGTTGTTTCCTTTGTGCTACAAGCATAAATACTCACCTTTTAGGTATTTTCATGATCTTATATCATGGAATTATAAGTCATAGTTCTCTAATGAAAATTCAACTCAAACATATAATTCCTCCAAAATTCAAAAATGTAAAGCCCAACCATAGGATAGTTTGGGATGCTCACTAGATTTTCTAGCATCGTGAGCATCTCCTACTTATCTCCCTTTGGTCTTGATAATAACTCCCTCTTTTTGATCAATCCCATTTGATCTTCCAAAAATAACAAATTGATTGATAGTATTATCTTTGAAATCTTTGGAGACAACGATCATTTACCTTAATCAAGAGTATTCTTAAGGCATCTCATTCCTTAAGATGTAATTAATTATCGGGGCTTGCCTCCATAGGGAACTTAATGAACCTGATTTAAAATAAATCATACTTTACTTTTCCATGTAAAGTAGGGAAAGAATCTCTGGTACATTCGAAGACCCATTGTCCTTAGGAGTCCTTACTAAGGTGATTAGGTCCATTATAGGATGGTGAATTCTGTCTCTCGAGATAGTACATCATTGCTCAATGTCACACCGATTACCCAATAAGAACATCTATAGATCTACGTGGTGTCCAACATAACATTTTTATTTTATTTTCATTTAATTCATTTAGATGAAGATAAAAATAAAATTCACCATAGATTTTTCTAGCGACTCCGCTGGGGATTGGTTCCTCTCTCCATCTTTGGTAAATGATTGTTGTCTCCAAGTATCAATAGATGATTTGTATTTCATATAAGTCCGAGACTATCCTTCTTTTTTGTTGACACTTAGTTTATTTCATTCTTAAGCTAAGCTAGCCAACATCCTTTAGATTCTAGGACCTCACTCAGTGTAGGTCTTAAAACCCCTATTTAGTCCCCCAATAGGTGAAAACAAAAATTTAATAAAAAGAAAATTAAAATTTTTTTTCTTACCATATTTATGGTAAGGTAAAAGCTCATTCCAAAAATAAAGAAGAATAAATCCTTTATAAAAATATCACTTTCCAAAAACACTTTCAAAAGAAATTCTCATAATAAAATAGTTCCTCATCTAACAATCTTCAAGATTGTTACATGTAGGACCTTTTCAAAAATGGAAATCAAAATCATATTTTCAAAAAGCATATGAACATCCTCATTCAATATACCCAAATTTATTGAATGAAGATTCCATTTAAACAAAACCAAAAATCATCTTTTTGAAAAGCACATATGTAAATCCTCATTAAATATGCCCAAATTTATTGAGTGAAGGTTTTCATTTCCAAACAAAATAAAAAATCATAGTTTCAAAAAGCACTTTTGAACATTTCATTCAATATACCCAAATTTATTGAGTGAAAATTTCATTTCTAAACAAAATAAAAAAAATAAATCATATTTTCAAAATGCACTTACAAACATCCTCATTCAATATACCCAAATTTATTGAATGAAGGTTTTCATTTCCAAAGAAAATAAAAAATAATATCATATTTTCAAAAAGCACAAATGAACATCCTCATTCAATATACTTAAATTTTTTGAATGAAGATTTCATTTCCAAATAAAATCACATCATAAAATTGAAACTCCAATTCAATATATCTTACATATGTTAAAGTTGGGGTTTCTTCCTTTTCAAAAAATTACAAATTTGAAGGTAAACATGATCATTCCTTATGTCCAAACTTGTTGGATGAAGACATTTATCTTCAAACAAAATCACACCATTTGAAACTCCACTCAACACATTCCATATGTGTTAAGTTGGAATTTCTATCTTTTCAAAAAGCAATAAATCACACACAAAATTTCATCTTTGAAAAATAAAATATAATTGACTCCTATTTTGACATACCCAAACTTCGCAAGTAAGAGTTTCAATTTTCAAAACAAATTAGGATTCTTTATTTAACATATCTAAATTTGCTAAGTAAAGACCCCCTTTTCAAAATCATCAAAATCAAAACAAAAAAACACACGTGGATCCTTTATTTAGGATACTCAAATTTGCTAAGTGAAGATCCTCTTTTCAAAATTTCAAAAAAAAATCAAACACATTAGGATTTTTTATTTATCTTACCTAATTTTCTATGTAAAGATACTCTTTTCAAAATCATCAAAATCAAAATAAAAACACATTTGGATCCTTTTATTTAGCATACGCAAATTTGCTAAGTAAAGATCCTCTTTTTAAAATCACAAAAATCAGACACATTTGGATCCTTTATTTAGCATACCCAAATTTGCTAAGTAAAGATCCTCTTTTCAAATCAAAAATAAAACACACTTGGATTCCTTTATTTAGCATACCCAAATTTTCTAAGTAAAGATCCTCTTTTCAAAAAAAAAAATCAAAATCAAAATTAAAAGATCAAACACATTTGGATCCTTTATTTAACATACAAATTTGCTAAGTAAAGATCTTGTTTTCAAAATGACAAAACATGACACATTTAGTTCTTTCATTAATAAAGATTAGATTTGGACTTTATTTAGCATATACACATTTGCTATGTAAAGATTCAATTTCTAGATTCACCCATGATTCACATCATAAGCAAACAAGCAGAAGAAGAAAATTATTTTCAAACACCTCACTTAGCATAGCCAAATTTTGCTAAGTGAGTAAATTACAAAATCATAATTCCAAACAAAATAAATTGACCCTCCTTTACTTTAACATACTCAAACTTGTTAAATGAAGGGTCCTCAAATATATAAATCAAATTCAAATATGAACTAATGGAAGCATCAATCTCTTCAAAAATATTTGAACCCATTTTCAACATACACAAATTTATTGAAAATGGATTCTACATTCAAAAATCTCTTCTCCAAATTCAAAGAGCCCCACTTAACATATTCAAATTATTGAGTGTGGGCTCAAATTCTAAAACAAATTAAAATAGAAATCTGATTCGGGTTTGTTTTCCAAAATTATAGAAGTTCAACCCAGTTTTAGTCAGTTTCTTTCAAGTTTAGTTTAGTATAAATGGAAGCTCAGAAGTACGTGTTTACTTTTCTTTTTGGAATGGATTTTGCCTTGGATCAGGCCAGCCTCCCACAGACTAACTTTGCCCACATGATTCATTTTGGCTGAGGTTTTGAAGGGGCCAGAATCACTTGTGAGGGGCACCACCCCGTCAGGAGTGTGGTGACCAAGCAAAAATCGATCATCCATGTTGAGATTCCATCTGACTCAGAGTTTCCCTCTCTGAAGAGGAAGGCTGTGGCGGTTCAAGAAGTTGCGACTCTAGTGCCTTTGCTCGGTGGTTCCCATTACTACCCTCGGGCACCACCATTGGGTTACTCCAAAAGGAAGGCTCCCTTGTCTTCAAGGATAGTCTCCCCTACCTTCGAGGTAGGGTCTAGTTCTTGTGATGCCTCTGGACTCTGCAGCACTGCCACCGCGATCAAGCGGCATCATGACTGCATAGCCAAGGAGCTAGAGGCGCTTCCAGTTATAGTGGAGGAGTTACCTAGGATAGTTTCCCTCGATCATGAGAACAAGTTCCATCCTCTCTGGATTTGAGGAGATATTTGGAAGATCTTAGTTTCACCTCCACCGAGTACAATATGAGGCTCTGTCGAGATAAGAGGAGGAGGTGTATGTGCCTTAGATTAATTATGCATCGAGTAGGTGGGGCTTATGGACACTTAGAGTCTGTGGCCTAATTTGATTTACATTCATCCCCATATGTTGGGAGCACACAGAGAGTACGAGGCCCATGTATCGATGCAGATTACTTGGTAGAGAGGTATAGATAGTCACTCGGTCCTCATCAATTTTCTTGATTGACGTGCTACCTGCACTGGTCATACTGATAGCATTGTATTGGTGTTGCCCACCATGGAGAAGAGCTCCCAGAGAGTTGGTGGTGCCTCACCACACTCCACTCCATGTCCACCATCTCCAGTACAAGTTCCATCATCCACCATTCCAACAAAAGCCATGAAGGCAATATTCTAGGAAAAACAAGCTCCACTGGTGATCCATCTATGGCCAAGAGATCCCATTCCATCTATACCGAGGAATCCTGCTTCACCTCCGCGATTATGGTGAAGAGGGAATGATGACCTTGAGCATTGTAGTTGTGCCATCACCACCACCACCATAGCATATGGAGATACGTCGAGGGAGAAGGAGGCGGTACTCCCCATGGCTATAGATCCTCCTAGTACCACTCCACCTAGATGATGGTGAACATGTATCCTCCAATGATCGTAGTCCTCACAAGATCAGTTCTTCAACAACAGGGGAGGTTAGATGTCTCTCCAATGATCCTACCATAGGTCAACTACGATCATTTATACCCACGCAGTTGGATCGTTCCCTCGATGATATTGTAACATAGTATCTAGTTGAGAAAGAAGAAGGGTATGGTTGGGTAGAGAGGATAAAGTCAGTTTTGATCCAAATGAAGATGATTTATTGGAGGATTCAGCGGGAGTGCACATGGTTGATACCAGGGGTTCCCTCCTTCAGGATCAGTAGAGGTTGGAAGGTCAGCGGCGAGGATGATCGCCCACGACCCACACCTTCAACAACTTAAACATAAGGATGAACAAATTGACATGATGGGAAAGAGGCTTGAGGATTTACTAGCAGCAGTCTTGGCACTTCAGAACCAAGCCTCGATAGTACATCTTACTATTACAGAAATAGGTTAGCCTGAGTTATTGCATGTTTTGGATCAAACAGAGTTTACCTCCAAAGCGAGGCGGCACTATCTTGTATAGGAAGGTAGTGAATAGTTCCTCCGTATAAGAAAAAATATTAAACTCATGGTTGAGCGAGTGAGTGAAATCCGGCGAGGAGGATCATCAGTTCTAAAAGGGTAGACCCTACCCAGAGGAATTCGATGCCATCCAGTATCCTAAGGGTTTTGTGCCACCTTATTTCAAGAGTTTTGATGGCAATGAGAACCCACATAATCACATAGTGCCAAGGTACATTTGTACGCGTTGGTGGCGTGATGCTCTATTCCATTCCATGTTTTGTGAACTTAGTAGGTATAGCCTTTGATTGGCAAGATGAACTCTGTAATAGTTCAGTGAAGACTTTTGCTGAGTTGGAGCAACTCTTCATTAAGAGGTTTACTAAAGCTTAACAAAGGGTAACTGTAGGTGATCTCATTGTTTCTCAACAATACCCTGGTGAGTCCCTTGTTGATTATATTCTCAGATGGTACAATTTGAGTATGAAATAAGAACCACAACTGTTTGAACAACATGACATTAAAATTCTACTAAAGAATATTCATGGCCTGGTCACCTTCATGCTCAAAGGTTTTACCATCAAGGCATTTGAGAAGTTAATCAACAAGGCAGCTAGCTTACAAGGAGAAGCCAAACAATTGCCATTTCCAGATCAATCATCAAAGCCAAAGCCATAAGCTTATGAAAGAAGCGAGGAAGCGTAGTGGACAATGGGAAGCAAGAAGCCCAGTAGTATGAGGCCTCAGCTCCACGGTCATCACTTCCACCCTCTGCACTGGGCCATCCTGTAGCCTCCATGGCTTTGCCTCCTCCTCTCACCATACTCATAGCCGGTACATACACCAGTACCATCATCCACCTACTCTTTTGGATAAACTAAATAAACTTTATTCATTTAAGAGGGAGGTAGTTAGATAAATCTTTAAGAACCTCTTAAACAAACCTGACTTTCAACTACCTGAGCCTAAAAAGCTAGAGGAAGTGGGTAGGAGCAATGATCCTAACTTTTACCCCTACCACCACATGCTAGGCCATGTTTTAAAGGATTGATTTACATTCAAGGACTAGCTTGAGCATAACTACAAGATAGGTGCCATAGTTATCCCAAATGAATACCTTGTCGAACAACCATCCAGTTCCATTAGGGTAATCCTCGGGATACATGCGATCCTCTCAAAACCAAAGAAGGTTGGGATATCTCCTTTTCTCTAACCTCTAAAAATATTATTTCAAAAATAAAGAAACTTTCCTTGTAGGTGTCTGAGGTAGCTCGAACCTCCAACATCAAGGAAGGTTCGCAAGTTGCCAAAGACAACTTGGGAAAAGTGGGGCTCACTACCCATGCCACTAGGATAGCCAAGTACAACCATCGACCGACCTTAGCCTCCATTCCACCATTGCAACTACTTCTTCAGCCGACACTTCTACTTCAGCTAGCTCTTCTTCTAATAGACATCTTGTAATGGTGGATGGGGGCATCAAATCCCTCACCCCACTTACTTTACTAGATTTCTACTATGTACCTTCTTATAAATCCAAGAAATCAAGGAATAAAACTAGTTTGAATTACATCTGTGTCACTTCTGATGGGTTGTCTAAATCTACTCTTATAGAAAACTCTTCAAATCTAAACAATAATTATAATAACTCTGATCTTCCTCTTTCTGATTCAGAGATGGACTTTCCTTCTCTGAATAATACGGGTTCACATCCTAAGATAGACTTGGAATCATATAATTTTTAGGGTCATATAAGAGAAACTGTAGGTAAGCCTAACGAGCAGGTAAAATCTTTCACTAAACCACCACAAGAGATCATTGAAGTTAACCTCCATAGTGGGAAGGTTCTACCTCCTAGGGAAGCACCTCAAGATAAGGGAAAATAAATAATTGGTACTAATGAGCAAGAAGCCCCTCCACAGATGCTCCACCCATGGATATGCTTATGGAGGATCAGCCAAAGTGGATTACAATGTCCCCGCTCACCAAAAAAAGTTATCACTAAGTTAAGCATATATGATGCCCTTGTCTTATTCAAAAGATGAGGGAATCATAAATCAAGATTTTTCTTGATTCAGAGATATGCTTAGCTCAACTGAACTCTGCTGGAGAGGAGGCACATTACTTAAGAGAAGCCCAGGGAGTCACAGTCATAGACAAAGACCTTCTTCTGTGGGACATGGAGCACAACCATCCCCTCTACATCACAGTGGATATGGGCAGATTCAAACATTCTAGGGTTTTGGTTAATCCAGGTGGATCGGTGAACATTATGAGTCTAATTACTTATTTAAAAATTTACATCTCTACACTCCGAGGAGATTGAATGATGTTGAGGGGGTTCAATGAACAAGACGAGAGGGCTCTAGGCTCCATATTGTTACTTTTGGAAATAGGTGACTAGAAGACTGAAGCCAAGTTCTACATAATTGATTCAAATACTTCATTCACTACTTTGCTCGGTAGGCCTTGGATACATCAGAATAAGATGATTCCATCCTCCCTCCATCAGTGCAACAAGTTTCGAAAGCATGGAATCAAATATTATGTTAAAGGAGATGAAAATCCATTTTCAGTTAGAGATGTTAAGATATATGAAGATGCGACCTACTATCTTTCTCAAAACACCTTTTCTTGTGAACTTGGCTAAAATTCAAATGAAATAGAAAGAGAAAAAGAAGAAGAAAAGAAAAAAGAAAGAAAAAAAGAAAGAAAAAAAGAAAATACAAGTGAGCGAGAAAGGACATCAAGGAAGAAGTAGAGCCGCATGTCACATTCCACCCATTCATTCCATCATATGGACATATGGGTAGATGACTGACCTCTACTAAGTAGAGGGAGAGAGACACCTAGAGGTAGTTCAGGAGGTGGAGGACCCCCTGGTTGGTCGCCAACCAATAGGGGTTATGTTTCAATTTCATAGGAGTACCCATACTATTCACATAGACTTGGAATCCAACTCGGAGGATGAGTCTCATGGGATTAGCATACCAGCCAACCCCTCTCTGTGGGTTTCTTTGGAGGTAATAATTGAGCCAGATAGTGATGAAGATCAAGCCTCCAAGCAAAGCATGAATGTATTCAAATTAGGTTTATGTAAAACCATCAAGCAACAATTGGGAACTTTAGCTCTAACCTCACTTTCTTCTCAAAAAGTTGAAAATTTAGTAGTTAAGGAAGCCCTTAGGTTTTCCATGGATGCCAAGCCGAAAAGATTCCCATTGGGATCATCATCCTCAAGTCCAGAAGCTGATGTAGAACTTTAGAATGATTCACATAAAGATTTAATGGAATTACTTTTGACTTGTACTTGCCTTGTGTTTAAGCATAGTCCAAATTAGGATAGGTGGACTTGGTTGCCCATGTGTGGGATACTAAGTCCAAATTATTCATATGACTACTTGGGTTGTGTGGTATGTTTAGCTAACATTTGTTTTGTAGGTTTAGTTAGATTTACCTTTCACATTTTAATGTAAATTTTGCAATTAAGATTTGGAATGAATGTTATGGGGGATTATGATGAATATTGGTTAAAAGATTAAGTCTTATGTACCATGTGATGCCTTTGAAGCATCTATATTCCATTCAAGCCAAAAGGAAGAAAGAAAGGAAGAAAATCAAAAATGAAGAATGAAGAATGAAGAATGAAGACCCCTCATAACATGAATTCTTTTTAATTGTAATTATTCATTTATAATCCGAGTTGTATAAGGGTAGAGCTCGACTACCCACATTTCTTTTTGGGTTGTATGGCGGTACCCGACCGCACTGGCCTCTTATTCTTTTGCACTATTTTTATAAATTGATTGATATTATGTTTATGATTGCGTAATTAGGATGACATGATTTTTCTAGTTTCTTAATTGTTTGATGATTGTTGAATGACCTAGATGCGATTAGGTTCTTTGGAAAAAATAAATTTTTTATCCAATTAATCAAAACTAAACTAAATAATTCATAGCCTCACCTAAAGCCTAGGATAGAAATCAAGATAATAAAAGATTTAGCAACCCCTTAGCTAGATGTTGTATGTCTCATATCATGCATAAATCATATTTTCACACTCTTGCCAATGGAGGGCTTCCACCTTTGTTGGAGAAAATGGCTTGACCTTTGAGAGCTATGGTGAAAACACACCTCCTTCTTTCTAATTTTGGCCCATAACTAATTTTCTAATGCATTAGGCATATAAAATCCCATAGCTTATGTCAAAATAAAAGTCCAAAAATCAAGCAAAAACTTAACAAAATTTGCATTAGATTTAGGTCATTATTCATGCCCTTCATGATCTAGTCTCTTAGGGAGAGAGTTTAAGGACTTAGTCTCTTTCTAAATAAATAATAGCCTAACCATCTTGCAAACCATATGACTTGCCTACATGTATTTAAAATCATAGGAGGAGTTAGTTGGTGGCCACCCCAGGCAGTTGTAAGTCCGACAGTCGGGTGGTTTATCTTCTCTTGTGGAGGAAAACCATATACCCATTTTGCCTTAGATTTAGGTCATGCTCTGGCCCTTGCCAAAGTTTCTTAGATTTAAGATCTGAGGATGTTATTTCTCTTTGTAGGCTACAAGCATAAATTCTCACCTCTTAGATATTTCTACAATCTTGTATTATGGAAATTGTAAGCCATAGATTTCTAATAAAAATTCAATTAAAATAAATAAATCTTTTTAACTTCAAAAATATAAAGCCCAACCATAGGATAGTTTGGGATGCTCACTAGGCTTCCTAGTATCATGAGCATTCCCTACTCATCTCCTTTGGTTTCGATAAGAACTCTTCCCTTTTGATCAATCCCGCTTAACTTTTCCAAAAATAACCAATTGATTGATAGTCCTATCTTTGAAATCTTTGGTGACAATGATCATTTACCTTAATCAAGAGTATTCCTAAGGAACCTCATTCCTTAGGATGTAATTAACTATGTGGGCTTGCCTCAATAGGGAACTTAATGAATCGGGCTTAAAATAAACCCTACTGTACTTTTCCATGTAAAGTAAGAGAAAGATCTCTGGTACATTTGAAGACCCATTGTCCTTGGGAGTCCTTATTAGGAGATTAGGTCCATTATAGGGTGGTGACTTCTATCTTTCGAGATAGTACATTATTCCTTAATGTCATACCCGATCACTTCAATAAGTACCCCCTAAGATCTATGTGGTGTCCAACATCATTCATCCCTAACAGAAAATAAACACCACAGATTTTTCTTGTGACTCCGTTGGGGATGGTTCCTCTCTCCATCTTCGGTAAATAATCATTGTCTCCAAGTATTGATAGTAAATTTGTATTTTATATAACTCTGAGACTATCCTTCTTTTCTAATGGCATTTAGCTCATTTCATTCTTAAGCTAAACTAGCCAACATCCTTTAGGTTTTAGGACCTCACTCCATGTAGGTCTTAAAACCCTTATTGAGGCCCCCAATAGGTGAAAATAAAATCTAACTAAAAGAGATGAATAAAGACCTTTCTTAACTTCCTTGCCATCTCTATGGTAGGGTAAGGTTCATTCCACAAATGAGAAAAAAAATAAATCCTTTATAAAAATATCACTTTTCAAAAGCACTTTCCCAAAAGTTCACATAATAAACTACTTGCACAAAAATTTTCACAAAATATATAACTCAACCTCATCTAACAATCCTCAGGATTGTTACATATAGATTCTTTTCAAAATCAAAATTAAAATCATCTTTCAAAAAGTACATATTTAAAAAAATGAACATCTTCATTCAACATACCCAAATTTATTGAATGAAGATTTCATTTTTAAATAAAATCATTTCATAAAATTGAAACTCCACTCAATATATCTCACATATGTTGAAGTTGGAGTTTCTTCTTTTCTCTTTTTTAAAGCACATATTTGAAAATGAAAATCCTCATTCAATATACCCAAATTTATTGAATGAAGATCTCATTTCGAAATAAAATCATATCATAAAATTGAAACTCCACCCAATATATTCAATATATATTAGAGTTAGAGTTTCTCTCCTCTTTCCAAAAAGCTCAAATTTGAAAATAAGCATCTTCGTTCAATATATCCAAATTTGTTGAATGGAGGTTTCATTTTTAAATAAAATCACACCATTTGAAACCCCACTCAACACATTCCACATGTGTTAAGTTAGAATTTCCTTCTTTTTAAAAAACAATAATCACACACAAAAAAAAGTTTTTTTTTTGGAACATAAAATATGATTGACTTCCATTTTACATACCCAAATTTGTTAAGTAGAAATCTCCTTTGCAAAAATCATAAAAAAAAATCAAAATACATTGGAATTCCATTTGACTTTCTCAAAGTTATCAAAAGAGAGTTTCATTTTTCAGAAAGAAAATTGGAAACAAATTGGATTTCTATTTAACACACCATATTTGTTAAACATGAATTCCCCTTTTCAAAAAAAAAGAAAAAAAATTCAAAACACATTTGAACTTTACTTAGCATACACAAATTTACTAAGTAAAGATCTCATCTTCAAAATCAAAACAAAAATCAAACACATTTGAGCTTTATTTAGCATACAAAAATTTGCTAAGTAAATATCCCATTTTCAAAATAAAAGAAAATTAAATTTGGGTTTTATTTAGCATACACAAATTTACTAAGTAAAGATTTCATTTCTAAATTTACACATGATATACATCATGGGCAAACAAACAAAAAGAAATTTGTTTTCAAACATCTCACTTAGCATACCCAAATTTGCTAAATTAGTAATCCCAAACAAAATTAATTAACCATCTCTTTAACATACTCAAATTTGTTAAATAGAGGGTCCCCAAACATAAAATCAAATTCAAATATGAACCAATGGAAGCATCAAAAGTCTCTCCAAAATGTTAGGACCCATTAAATGTACACAAATTTGTTGAATGTGGATTCTAAACTCAAATGAACTCAAAATCTCTCCTAAATTCATTGAGCCTCACTTTACATATTAAAATTGTTGAGTGTGGGTTCAAATTCTTAATCAAATCTAAAAAGTCAGTAGAATACCAAGGTATAAAATCTGATTTGAGTTTGTTTTCAACAATTGTAGAGTTCAGTTCAGTTTCAACTCAGTCTAGTCAGCTTTCTCAGTGCAGTACAGTGTAGATGGATTCACAAAAGTATGTGTTCACCTTCCCCTTCGGGATGGATTTAGCCTTGGATTGGGCTAGCCTTCCCCAACTTGATTTTTCATTTGATACATTTTGGCCGAGGATTTGAGGGAGCCAGAATTACTTGTGAGGGGACAACCCTCACCACTATGAGCAAGAATGTGGTGGCTGGGCAGAAACCAGTCATCCATATTGAGATGCCATTGGATTTTGAGTTTCTCTCACTAAAGAGGAAGGCAGTAGAGTTTCCCGCAATAGCTATAGTTCCAGTATCTACACAGTCAGTTGTTCCCATCACTCCCCTCGTATAGGCTAGTACCCACTCATTGGCTTCCTTTAAGGGGAAGGCTACCCTAGCTTCAGGGATATTCTCCCCTACCTTTGAGGTAGGGTCTAGCTCCTGTACTTCTCCACCTAGCCGAACCCAGTGCCGCAAGATCAAGCGGCACCATTGTGGTGAAATTTTAAATTCCTAAAGAATATATATACTTTCATCTTCACTCTATGTGGAATAAAATGAAGATAGAAAAATATATTCTTTTTATGCATTTTGACACCACATAGATTCACAAATGATCTTATTGAGGCTAATCTGGTATGATATTGAGGAGAGGTGTACCATCTTGAAAGATAGAAGTCACTACCCTACAATGAACCAAATCACCCCAACAAGGACTCCTAAGGACAATGGGTCTGCATATGTACCAAAGATTCTTCCCCTACCTTACATGGAAAAGTAAAGTAAGGTTTATTTTAAACTAGGTTCTTTAAGTTTCCTGGGGAAAGCCCCATAGTTAATTACACATCCTAAGGAGATTCCTTAGGAATACTCTCGATTAAGGTAAATGATCACTGTCTCCAAAGATTTTAATAGGTAGGACTATCAATCGATTAGTTTATTTTGGAAGATCAAATGAGATTGATCAAAGAGATGGAGTTATTATCGAAGCTAAAGAAAGATAAGTAGGAGATGCTCACAATGCTAGGAAACCTAGCGAGCATCTCAAACTATCTTATGGTTGGGCTTTATGTTTTTGAAATTAAATTATTTATTTGAGTTGAATTTGTATTAGAAGTTAAGGGCTTATGGTTCCATGATACAAGGTTATGGAAATGCCTAAGAGGTGAGTATTTATGCTTATGACCCATAGAAGGGAGAAATAATCTAGCGAGCTTTGTCCAGGGCCAAAAGCACGACCTAAATCTAAAGTGAAAATAGGTATTTGGTTTGCCTCCATAAGAGAGGACAAACCAACCTTACTACTTGGACTTACAACTGCCTGGGGGTGGCCGCCAACTAATTCCTCCTATGATTTTAAATTCATGTAGGAAAGTCATATGCTTTATGCAAGATAACAAGGTTGTTATTTATTTAGAAAGAGACTAAGTCCTTAAACTCACACCATAAGAAACTAGATCATGTAAAGACATGAAAAATGACCTAGATCTAATGCAAAAAATATTACATGTAATTTTATTTTTGGACAATCATTTGACTCAGCTTTATTCATATATGCATGAGAAGTAAGATTATATGTCTAAATCAATGAGAAGGGGGAGGTGTGTTTTCACCATAGTTCTCAAAGGTCAAGCCATGTTTCTCTAGCAAAGGTGGAAGCCCTCCAATCAAGAGTGTAACAATATATTTTTATACATGATGTTATAGAAGAAATACTCATCCAGCTAAGGAGTTGTTAATTCTTTTCTCTTGATTTTAATATAGGATTTAAATGAGGCTTTGAATTATTTATTTTAATTTTGAGTTGATTAATTTGATAGAAGATTTATTTTTTCTAAGAGCCTAATCATCATCCAGGCCATACATCAAGATAAGGAAGAAATTAGGAAAATATGCCATCTTAATGCACAAGCTAAACAAAAATCAAAAATTTTATAAAGCTAACGCAAAAGAATAAAAGGCCATTTGTGGTCGGGCATCACCGCACAAACCAAAAAAAAAATTGGATAACCGAGCTCTACCCTTATACAACCCGGATTACGAATTAATTAATTTACAATCAAGTAAGGAAATTCATGTTATGGGGGTCTTCATTTCTTCTATCTTCTTTCTTCTTTTAGTTCCTTCTTTTAGATGGTTAGAAGGAGGTTGTTCTAAAGGCTTCACATGGTGCATAAGATGTAATCTTATGACAAATGCTCATCCTAATCCCCCCATAACATTCATTCCAAAAATCCTAATTGCAAAATTACATGAAAAGGAAAAGTAAATCTAACTAATACCTGCAAAACAGAGATTAGCTAAACAAACCATACAAATCCCAAGCATGTATATTAGACTTAGCATCTCACATGTGGGTAACCAAGTCCACCTACCCTATTGGATTATGCTTAGAGGCTAAACACCTACACAACAAAAGCATTTATATTTTTATTATAGCACCCCTTAAGTACAATCCCCTACAAAAAATAATGATTAGACTAAATTTTCCTACCATTCATTTTATGCACATGCACCCTAACATCCAGACTAGAAATAATATATCATAAAAAAAAAGCAAACATCAAGCCATGCAGTGCCCTAACCTAAAGCTACAAGTGGTGACTTAACTTAATATGTGTGCTTTAAAAAGGTTTGTGTAGTATGCTTAGCTATAGCTTTAAGGTGTAAATTTTCTAAGTGTGAAGATTTTCAACTTAGATGAATGGTTTCATTTAAGTTATTTAGTTGATTTGGGTCGATTTTATTTTGCATTTTTGGTTTGGTTTAAGTGAATCCTACAATTAATTATTAAGTTTTAAAGAGATGGAAAAGAGAAGAGAACTTCTCTTTCCTTCCCTATCTTAAGTAATTTCTAAAGTGGATTCATATTTGATTTTGTTTAGTGAATGTTCTATTATGTGTTTTAATTAATCCTAAGTTTAGATTTTCCCTAAACAAACCTATTCAAAAAGAAAGGCATTTTAAGATTAAGTAAAGTGAATTAAGATCACAAAACACACAACCTTTTATTTCTTTCCCAACATGTATAACATGCATATGGATGAATCTTAAGAATATCTATACATACAAATGGAAAATTTTATCACACTTTATGATGAATGCTAAGAAATGTTACTTTAAGAAAATTAGAATGCTTTATGATGCGTGATTTTAATTAAGTAGAAAAGAGGGTTTCTCATCCATTTTTCACATGCACACATGTATGTATGAAAGGCATAAGTGAGTATGATGACATTATTAGCACCAGGGGTGTAAGGTACAAGACCTACTTAGGGCTACTTTAAGCCTCGCAACCTTGGGGTTGTCCAAACTTATATACCACTTTCCTTAAATGCAAGCATATGTACAAAAGAAATGAAGAGAAAAGAAAGATGCAAAAAGTTTATGTTGGTTGATTTATTTTGTTTATGCAATTTATATGTATAAGTGTAGCTATACTTCGGAGGTAATAGCATAGGAATGTATAGGAATGGGGTTAGGCAAGTGTTATGTTCTTTTCAAATGAATTATGCACTTTGCCAAATCCTATCCAAAATAATGCTAAAAGAAAAGAGGAGGAAAACCACATTATGCACATCTTCATATTTATATCCACATGCAAGCTTATAAATAATTATAAGTAGCACACTTTCAATTTTAGGCATTTTATTTATAGATTTTAAAAATAGTTTTGGATTTTGTAGTAATAATAGCCATTCATATTTTTTACTTTAGCCAAAACATACAATTTGACATAAAGAAAAATATTTCCTTTTTAATCTGATTTTTGAAAAGCATAAATGCATGAAACTCATATGACATGCACATTTAGCATGTTTGGAATGAACTCAAGTGATGAAAGCATGTAAACACATTCACCCTAATTAATTCCCAAAGATATTCTTATAAAATAAGAAAGCTTAAAGCAAATCAAGTTATTTTTAAGGAAGGTTTGATTTTGTTTTGAGTTAGATTTAATTTGAGAAATGTGAGGTGAGTTTGCTGTTCCTAACCCATTCTCACATATTTTTATTATTTTAGTTTAATTTTTAGGTGATTAGATCTATTTTATGCTTGGGTTAGGTTAAGGTATGAATTAAATGTGTTATTTATCCCTTACCTACACCACTTTAGCATACTTAATCAAAGAATTATGAGCCAATGAGATGACTTAAAATCACACAAGGAATTTAAATAAACAATGTACCTAAGAAAGAAAAGGGTCTAATGCAATTGGCTAATGATTAATGATTAATTAAACTAAGGAGTTTAACTTAAGTGCTTTCATAACCCCTCTCACACATGTGTGTTGGGTTTTGATTTCTTTAATGTACTTAGGTTATTGAATACTTAAGAATCTACCCAAGATAGGTTAATTGAGTTTTGGAAGGTTCTAGAATTTTAAGAAATTAATTAGGGGGGGTAGTTAGTGAATTAACCCTTAATTAAGGTTGGATTAAGAAAGAAAAGTGGGTTTAAGGAATATCTTAAGGAAAGCATCCCAAAAGTACCATATTCACTTAATCAAAACTTAATTAACTCAATCAGAGGGTTAAACCACTATTTATGCCATTAATTAAGCTTAATTATATTAAGGTAGTGATTAAGGAATGAACTAGTAATTCTCCTAATTAGTCCACCAATAAATCCCAAGAAAATTAGGAAAGGCAGGATTCATCCCACTAATTAAGCACAAGAAGTTTGAGATTAATCAATGGAGTAATTAGAGGGTAATTAGTAGAATCATTTTTAATAAAACCTAAATTTAGTGAAAAGCACTATTTAAATTTCATTCAAGTTATTTTTAGAATATTCTATGTTTAATTATCTATCCAATGCAATTTATTTCATATTTTTTGATTTTCCAGGCTTTGATATGAATTTAGGAAGTTTTCATGATTAATTAGAACATTTAGCCTAATTAACTATTTAATCCGTCAACATGTGGGCACTAATGCGAATCGCTTTCATGGCATGATGAGATTGGATATTAAAGTAGTCACATCATTGCACCGCGTTAGCGATATCACTATGTGCTTTCTCCTTATCCATTCGATCAAGGATTAGACGGTTGAGGTTAAAGCCATGGATCTAAAGGGATAAAATGTGGATTCTATATCTTTTAATCACGACCGTCCATCTAAAACATGCGAATGGATGATCCTTCCCTGTTCTTCTCTATGAGGAATGGACACCGTCCATCTTTTAGGAGAAGATCCGAGCTCAATTGAGCTTAGATTGGATTGAAACTCAACCCACACCATCTAGAGGGAAAGGGGATCACAATTAATGGCTAGAATTCCATGGAATGCCACTTCACTTCATGAAGGACCAAACTATATTGAATTTAAGCTTGATTTAATGGCTAACCTCATCGGAGGTGATCACCAGTGTTTGATTCCCCTTGGAGAAGTATCGTCTAATGGAGACAAAGCTTTGTTGAAGTTTGGAGGCTCTGATATTAGGTAGATCCTCCGATGGGCCAACTCCTCTTGCACTTTGTATTGGTCTTGATCGATCAGTCCCTCCCTTTGGAGCTTGGGAAAGTGCTTGGGTGAACTTCGACTTGATCCGAGGGTGCTCAAGGAGGAATTAGGTTGGTTTGAAGTATGGAGTAAGTTGGATTTCCACTTGAGCTCTCCAATTTTTTGTTTAGAGAAATCCGAAAATGGGAAATTCAAATGGGCCCTAAGAAGCTTGGGATCACTTAATAATGACTCCTCTGGCTTCCCTTAGCTCAATAAAGTATGAGAGAGTGAAATATGATTTGATATGATTTGATTCATGTTGACCCATTTAGGTCAAATGGGTCAACTTAGATCAAGTTGACCAATTGGTCAAATTTGGTCAAACTGAGAGGATTAAGGTGGTTTTAATTGATTTAGATTTGATTTAGGCTATGTCCTTAAGATGGGATTAAAAGACATAGGAAATACTTTGAATTTCAATCATGGGTTTCAATTATGGGTTTCACTCATTTGGCATTGATTTGAGTTTGGGAAAAATCAATTAAGCTGGAATTGATTTAGGTTTGATGTTAATTTGATTTATAGTTTGACTTGAAGGAAGGAAGTGAAGAATGTGGTTCAAGCTATAGGGTAGGCAAATTTTTAACACCCATGACCTATTCACTATGGCACCTAGGTTGAGTGTCCACAATCAGATATGTCTTAAGACTAAAGATCTCTTAAATTCTAAGAGGAGTCATATGTCTAAGATGAAAGGGGTTGAGAACTCATCCTAAGAATGAGGTCAACAACCATGTGCACATTGCCAAGGAAATAGAGACATTATCTCACGTTGCAGAAGAGGGATCACCTAGGGTAGTTTCTCCTTTGCTTACTCAGAATAAGTTCCATCCCCTTTTTGGTTCTGAAGGGGAGGAAGATGTCAGGAGGATTGCAGTATCACCTCCACCTCCGGTCCATTACGAGAGGCCTATCAGAGATAGGAGGAGATCATATGTTGGCCTCAATATAATTTTATGCCAAGTAGGCAAGGCTTATGGACGATTGCAGTCCAGTGCCCAGTTTGATTTGTGATCAGTTATTCCTCACAGTGTAGGTGAGCGGATTCATTAGGAGAGGGCCAGAGAGGCCCAATATCAGTTCACATCACTAATAAAGAGAGGCGAAGATATGCTAGGTAGTCAGCAACCCATGCCCTCATAGATTTACCTGATCGGCATGCTACCTGCTTCGATCACATCGATAACATCATATTGATTGGTACCACCCATCATAAGAGGGGAGCCCCTGTACAGAGGTAGTCAGTGTTATCTCCACCACACCGCTCCACTCCATGTCCACTATCACCAGTTAAAGTTTCATTTTCTACAGTTCCACCCAAAGCCATGTGCGGCGGCATCGGGGAGAAAGCCTGGTGATCCAACTACAAAGGATCCCCTTCATCTACTCCAGGCGGGGTGAGGCTGAGCTCTCTGCTGACCTCCTACGCCGGTGTAGGAAGAGGAGTGGCGACCCTCAAAGCATCGTGGTTGTACCATCCACCTACCACCGATCAGGTGGATATAGTATGAGAGAATTTGAAGGTGAGGTAGTGAGAGACTTTCCTTCCCTAGATCCCCAGGCGCAATCCACCCATAGTAGTTGACTGTCATGAGCATGTGTCTTCCAGTGAGCGTAACCCTTATAAGGGTAGCTTACCAGCTGGGTAGTGAAGTCTACCATACTAATAAGGCACTCGCTGATTTGCAATGGTCAAGTTAGGAAGAAATCTTGGTGACTCATATCTTCTAAACTAGGGTGACATACTAGCGAGGTGGCATGTAAACCCGACCTATAGCAGGTAAATGAGTGAGTGCCATAGGGGCTTGCTCCCACATAAAATTAGCCCGAGACAAAAGATATGTGTTTATTTTTGTGCTTGTGTTAAAGGGAATAGGACACTGCTTGGGTTATCTCACACCTACCATAAACAAGTTTGAGGAATTTGATGAAGTGGTGCCACGGATGGTAGCTAGGAATTCCCGCTAAGAAAAGATGATGCTTAGATTATCTCACACCTAACTTAGTTGTGCTAATCGAAATATGATGCCTCCTGAGTTCTCTCACACCTAATTTAATAGTGTGGTAATGGTGTTTGATTGTGTTTGTGTTGTGAAAGAGGGATAGGATGCCATTGGGGGACTCTTACACCTACCCTAAACACATCATGGCGGATTAGCAAGAAAAGCAAACAACGCTTCAAAAGAAGAGAAGATTTTGATGAAATGGAATCAAATTTTTGTTGATTGATAGAATTGTTTTTAAACATGATTTTTATGGGTAATATTTCTTCAAATAGAGCCCATTAATTGGAAGCATCAGGTGTTCCCCTTTATAATCAATAAGCTGATAAGATCCTTCTTGGTAGGCCTTCTCTATGACATAGGGGCCTTCCCAAGTGGGTTCAAACTTTCCTCCCATCTTTTGATGGGCAGCCATTGGTCTCCTTAGGGCTAACACAAGTTCTCCTACTCAGAAACACCTAGGGCGAACTAGCTTGTTGTGAGCTTGAATTATTTTGTCCTTATACAACTCGAGGTTCTGGCACACCCGTAGTCGACTCTCCTCTAAACCTTCGAGCTCTTCTAATTGTAACTTTGCATTCTACTCTATAGTGATCTTGCTACCCAATGCTATCCTTAGTGATGGGAGTTGAACTTCTAAAGGTAGAATGGCTTCAGACCCATACACTAAGGAAAATGAGGTAGATTGAGTTAGAGTTTGAAATGTGGTGCGGTATGCCCACAAGACTTCAACCAATTTCTCATTCCACTACCGCTTGTTATTATCAGGAGCCTTCTTTAGTATCTGGATAACATTTTTATTGAATGCTTCTACTAAGCTATTTTCTTTGGGGTAGTAGATGGTGGAGTATCTTCAATCTATACCGTGTCTTCTGGCAAAGTTGTTGATCTTTGTGAGTTTGAATGTAGTACCATTATCGAATATAATTCATCGAGCCACCCCGAACCTATATACAATATGGTTCTTGAAAATTGAAGCACATGTTGAGCTGTGACTTTTCTAAGTGGGATTGCCTCCGCCCACTTGGAAAAGTAATCGGTGGCAGCTAAGATAAATCGGTGACCCTTAGAAGAAGGAGGATCGATCGAGCCCACAATGTTGATACCCCAACACTCAAATGGCCATGAAGCCAATATAGGGTGTAAAATGTCGGGTGGTTGGTGGAGGACCACACCGTGCACCTGACATTGATGGCATCTCCTAGCTACATCCATATAGTCTGTAATCATCAAAGGCCAGTAGTATCTAGTCTCTTGATCTTTATCTTCAACTTTAGACTGGATTGATGCGCTCCGCATAGACCTGAATGTACCTCAGTTATGATGCCACGGGCTTCATGTTTGTCTAAACAACGTAACCATATCTGGTCAAAGGATTGGCGGTACAGAGTTCCATGAATGAGAGCATAGAAGAGAGCTATCAGTTTCATCTGATCGCTTGTGAATTTTCTTGAGGTAGTTTACCGGTGTTCAAATAGTCTATGAACGATTGTCTCCAATCCAGCTTGTTGTCCTTATAGGCAATGACAACCTCCCCTTCAAGAGAAAGTCTCTCGATGAGTTCAGTACCAATAAGGGATATGACTTGTCTATTTTGGACTCTTATTGGAATAGACTCATCTTCCGGACATGCTAATTCTTTGGCAAGTTTGGCCAAAGCATCTACTACTACGTTCTATGCTCGGGAACTTTGTAGATGGTGACTTCAAGGATTTGGGCCAATAGCTTCATGGTATACTCGTGGTAATCATAAAGCTTGGGTTTGAGAACCTTGTAGGACCTGACAATCTGGTTGATGACTAATTGAGAATCCCCAAAGATGTTAATTCTCTTGACACTGACTGTGATGGCTAACTCTAGATTGACAATCAAAGCCTCATACTCAGCTTCATTATTGGTGCAAGGATTGGAAAGATAGTATGAGAATCTCATCACATCACAGTCTAGAGTTAGGAGAACTATTCCTACCCCTGCCTTTCCTAGAATAGATCGTGGTGCTTCCCCTTTATGAAAAGAAGCTACACCACCATAATACATCTCCCATCAATGGTTGTTAACCTCCCCTAAGTTTATGATTTGTTCATCACGGAGATCATCACTAAGCGGAGAATTAGCAAGTGGGTGTGTCTGCTAAGAAATTTGCTAGTGATTGCCCTTTTACTGCACGAAGGGGTACGAATGTGATATCGAACTGTGAGAGAATCATGGACCATCTAAAACATCCGATAGTGTTGGTCGTCATGAGGTACTGGGATTGGTTCTAAGATCAAGTTCACTCTATGAGAAAGCATATAGTGTCGTAGCTTCTGAGATGCGAAGATCAAAGCTAGGCAATGTTTCTCAATAGGTGGATTGTTCGCTTTAGCAGGAATTAGATGAAGGCTGAGGTAGTAGAGAGCACTTTCCTTCCCTTTGTTGTTGGCTTGGGACAACATAGCACTGAGAGAGTCATCCAATGCAGTAGTGTAGATGATGAGTGGCCTGCCCGAGATAGGGGCTGCTAGAACTAACAGCTTCACAAAATATTGCTTGATGACTTCAAAGGCATGCTGACACTTGTCATCCCACTTGAACTTGACGTCCTTTTTAACAAATGCTAAAAATGGCTTGCATCTCCCCGATAGGCTGCAAATAAAGCATCTTAAGTATGCCAGCCATCCTTGGAAAGATCTGAGTTGAGTTAAACTCTTAGGAGGTGGCATTTCTAAGATAGTTTCAATCTTTTCTAGATCTATTTCTATTCCTCGATGTCAAACAACAAATCCAAGGAATTTCCCTGAAGCTACTTCGAATACACACTTAAGGGGATTCATTTTGAGGTTATATTATCTTAACCATTCAAAAACTTCTCTCAAGTCAAAGAGATGGTCTTCCTTTTCTCTGCTTTTGACTACTAGATCATCAACACAACACTCAATCTGATGATGGATGAGTTCGTTGAAGATCTGAGTCATGACCCGTTGGTATGTAGCACTAGCATTTTTAAGGCCGAAAGGCATGACCCTATAATAAAAGATTTTGATCGGGTTTTGGAAAGCAGTGTTTCTTTCATCCTTGGGAGACATCTTGATTTGGCTATAATCAGATGACCTATCCATGAAAGAAAAAATTGCATGAGATGAGGCGATCCACCATTAATTCTAGTATAGGAAGAGGAAACTCATCCTTAGGACATGCCTTATTTAAATCCCTAAAATTGGCGCAAATATGAATTTGGCCATTCTTCTTTTTAACTCGAAGAGATTGCCTAACAAGGTAGGATATTTTTCTTCTCTGATGAAACAAGCATCGATCAATTTCTTGACTTTAGAAATGACCTAATATTTGATTTCTAATTGCATGAGACTAGGAGCTTGCTTGATAGGGTTAGCTGTAGGATCTATAGCTAGCTTGTGGATTGCTACGTTAGGAGATAATCCAGGCATCTCTTCATAACTCTATGCAAAATAGTCCTTAAACTCAGTCAATAGCCTAACTAAGTCATTGGTTTCTTCTTCATTCAGCAATGAACTGATGTACGTCGGCGTGGATTTTCTTATCGCGAGACTGATTTCTTTAAGTTTGTAAATTATTGAATGGATCTCCTCTTTAAATTCTGGAGGTGCATCCTTGATTTGAAGATCATCTGGATCATATGATGTTTCTAAACACACATTCTCATAAGAGTTGGTGTTGTGTGAAAAGAACCTATCAGACTCCAAATGATTGTAACAACTAAGAAATAATCATCATCATTGACTTGACCCACTATACCAAATCCTAGTCTTGCTCTTGATTATGCTTCCCTACTTATATTGTTCCACAACTTTTCAAAATACTCTGACCTATGCCTAGACCATGTATGAGGAACCAAACCTTTCTATGTAAGATTATGAACACAAAGCGAGTAAAAGTCAAATGATAATTCCATTAACTCTTTAAATGAATCCTCATCAAGTTCCACATCAACTTTAGGACTTGAGGATGATGATCCCAAAAAGATCTCTTCAGCTTCATATCATTGAAAGACTTAGTGGCTTCCTTAACTACCAAGTTTTTAACTTTTTGAGGGTGAAA
This sequence comes from Cymbidium sinense, assembly GCA_021442155.1. Classification (NCBI taxonomy): domain Eukaryota; kingdom Viridiplantae; phylum Streptophyta; class Magnoliopsida; order Asparagales; family Orchidaceae; genus Cymbidium; species Cymbidium sinense. The sequence goes on from CM038215.1 coordinate 84,388,250, forward strand.
GTGAGGTTAGAGCTAAAGTTCTCAACTATTGTTTGATCGCTTTTTCATCACATCCTGACTAATATTTCTATTTCCGGAGGCCCGATTCATCACTATCCGGATCGAAAGTCACCTCCAATGGAACCCGAGAGTTGGCGGTATGCTAATCATATTAGACTCATCCTTTGAGCTGGATTCCAAGTCTATGTGAATAGTAAGGGTACTCCTATGACTGGAACGTAACCCATGTTGGTGATGGCCAACCAGGGGGTCTTCCACTTCTGGAACTGCCTCTATTTTTGCCTCTACCTCTACGTGGTGGAGGTTGAGTCATCCTACCCACATGTCCATATGATGGAATGAACTATGGGTGGAATGAGATATGCAGCTCTTTTTCTTCTTCAATTCCACTTGTTCACTTGGATTTTCACTTTTCTTTTCTTTTTCTTTTCCCTTTTCCTTTTCTTCATTTTATTTTTCTATTAAATTTGATTTTTATCCAAGTTCATGAGAAAGGGTGTTTTGAGTAAGATAGTAGGTCATCCTCATATATCTCAACCTCTCTAACTAAAAATGGATTTTCATCTCCTTTGAAACAGTATTCAATCCCATCCTTCATGAACTTGATGCACTAATGGAGAGACAATGGAATTATCTTATTCTGATGTATCCAGGGCCTAGCGAGCAAAGAGGTGAACAAAGTATTTGAATCAATTATGTAAAACTTGGCTTTAGTCTTCCAAATACACCATTCTAAAGGTAACATTATGGAACCTAAAGCTTGCCTTGTTCATTGAATCCTCTCAACATCATCCGATCTCCTCAGAGTGTGGAGATGTCAATCCTCAAATAGGTAAAGGTCTTTAGACTCATAATGTTCACTGATGCACTTGGATCGATGAGAACTCTGGCTAGTCTGAATCTGCCCATGTCAACTGTGATGTAGAGGGGACGGTTGTGCTCCATATCCCCAAGAAGGTCTTCATTTATGAATGTGATCCCATGGGCTTCTTCGGAATAATGTGCCTCCTCTCCAATAGCGGTCAACTGAGCTAAGCATATCTCATAATCAAGGAGAGCCTTGATTAATGATTCCCTCATCTCTTTGGATAAGACAAGGGCATCATATATGCTTAGCTTAGATGACAACTTTCTTAGATGAGAGAGGACATTATAGTCCACCTTGGGCTGATCCTCCACAAGCATATCCAAGGGTGGAGCATCCTGGAGTGGATTCTCAATCCTCTATACCATGACTTATTTCCCTCTATCTTGAGGTGCTGCCCTAGGAGGTAGAACCTTGCCACTACGGAGGTTGACTTCGGTGATCTCTTGTGGAAGGGTAATGGAAGGTCCTACCTACACATCAGGCTCACCTATAGCTTCTCCTATGGGACCCTCAGAATCGGATGATTCCAAGTCTATCTCAAGAGGTTAACCCATAGCATTCAGAGTAGGAAAATCCAACTCAAAAAAAAAAAGAAGATCACAATTATTGTAGTTGTTGTTTAGACTTATAGAGTTATTAGGAATAGATTTAGAGAACCCATCAGAAGTGACACAGATGTAATTCAAGCTAGCTTTATTCTTTAATTTCTTGGATTTAATAGGAGGTACAAAGTAGAAATCAAGTAAAGTAAGAGGGGTGAGGGATTTGATGCCCTCATCTACCAATACAAGATGTCTACTAGTAGAAGAACTAGCTGAAGTAGTGGTAGCTGCTGATGTGGTAGTTGTAAGAGGGATGATGGGCTCGGTGGTTGTGCTACTAGGCTATCTCGAGCTGGCACATGCTGCTACTACTACTGATGTTGCTGAGCTACCCCTTTCCTTGAGTTGGCTCAGGCAACTTGCAAACCTTCCTTGATGTTGGAGGTTTGAGCTGACTCAGGAACCTATAAGGAAAGTTTCTTGATCTTATGAATAGTCTTTTAGAGGTTTTGGATAAGGAGATATCCCAACCTTCTTTAGTTTTGGAAGGATCACAAGTATCCCCAAGTATTACCCTAATGAAACTGGATGGTTGTTCCATAAGGTATTCCTTTGGGGTAACTACAGCACCAGTCTTGAAGCTATGTTCAAGCCAATCCTTAAATGTGAAGCAATCCTCCAAAACATGACCTATCATACGGTGGTAGGGGCAAAAGTTAGGATCATGGCTTTTGCCCACTTCCTCAGCCTAGGTTAGTAAAATCAGCTTCTTTAAAAGATTCTTAAAGATCTTCCTAATTACCTCCCTCTTAAATGAATAAGGCTTGTTAAGTTTATCCAAAAGAGTAGGTGGACCATAGTTACCTGGTGGGTATGTACCACTAGGTGATGTGGTCGAGGAGGGAGCGTGGAGGCTATTGTGGCGGCCGGTAGGGCTACCTCGATGGTGGTAGAGGAGGTGGAAGCGAAGGCTGCTGAGGTCGTGGTTTCTCGGACTAATCTCTAGCTAGTTGCTTCCCTTATTTTCCATTGTCACTATTCTGGGCTTCTTCTTGTATACCTTCTATGGCTTTGATTTGGGCAACTGGTCTTGAAAAGGTAACTATTTGGCCTTTCCTTGTAGACTAACTGCCTTGTTGATTAACTTCTCAAAATTTTTGATGGTGAAGCCCTTAAGCATGAAGGAGACCGGGCCATGGATATTCATTAGAAGAATCAATGTTATTCGCATATGTCTCATTTCATACTCAGGTTAAGCCATCTGAGAATGTAGTCAACAAGGAACTCACCTGGGTGTTGTTGTGCTACAATGAGATCACCAATAGTAACCCTTTATTGAGCTCCAACAATCCTCTTGATAAAGAGTTACTCCAACTTAGTAAATATCTTTACTAAACTATTGGGAAGTTCAGCTACCAATCAAAAGCTATCCCTGCTAGGCTACTTATGAAGAGATGGAAAAGTAAAGCGTCATTGCCACCAACGTTGTAATAACTAGCTCAAATGGGCTATGTGTTGCCTCGGTTTCCACTGCCATTAAAACTCTTGAAGGAAGGTGGTACAAAACCCTTGGGATATACGATTGCATCAAATTTCTCTGTGTAGGGTCTACCTTTGAAATTGATGATCCTCTCCGGGCTTGAGCCAAATGCAAACTTCACTAACTGCTCAACCATAGACCTGATATCTTTCTCATGTATGGAGGTACTTTCCACTACCTTCCTATACATGCTGGTGCTACCTTGCTCTATTGGAGGTAAAGTCTTGGCTGGGTCCAAGACATGCACCAACTCCGGCTAACTAGTCTCAGCTGTGGTAAGATGAACTGCTGGCCTTATTTCTGATGTACTAAGACTACTGCTAACAACTCCTCAAGCTATCTTCCCATCCTTCATCTTTCTATTTTAATTGATATCGGAGGTGTTGAGTGATTGTCTTCTGCCCTAATCACCTTCCATGGTCTGCTGCTCTTTGAAGAGGGATCCCTTAGTATCTACCATGCAAACCCCAGCTGAGTCTCCCAACAAATCATCTTCGTTGGGATCAAAGCTGATCTTCTCCTCATCGACCGCCATCCTAGATCTCTTATTTTCCATGAAATAGTGAGCTACTATGTCATATGAAGAATGATCTATCAATCGCATAAATGCTTTGACCGAGGTGATGGGATCACATCGTATGTGGCACCACCTCCCGCTATTGGAGAATCAACCCCGTAGGGTTCACTAGAAGATATACACTCCTCATCGCCACACTCATGGGACACTAGGAGGTTCTATGATCATGGGTGCAATTGGGTTGCCACCCTCTCCCTCTGCGACTGCAGTAACCATCTCCAAATCCTGTTGTGGTGGTGATGGTGAAAGGATGATCACTATGCTTCGGGGTTGCCATTCATTCCACACCACAACTAGGGCAGAAGGTCGAGCAGGAGAGCTCGGCCTCGCCATAGTAGGCTGTGTGGATGGAATGGGATTCCTTGGTTATAGCCGAATCACCAACGGGGTCCTCTTCTCCCCGAATGTGGCCTTCATGGCCTTGAGCAGAACTAGAGATGCTGATACATGAACGGGCAATGATGGACGGGGAGTAGAGTAGTGTGGTGGAGACACCACTGACTCTCTCGGAACAGGGGCTCTCCTCCTGTGATGAGTAGTCCTTGTAAGTAGAATACTATCTATGATCGCGTAGCGACATGAGAAAATCAATGAGTGAATAGGCCGCCAACTAAATCTTTGCCTCTCTCAGCTAGTGATATGAGCTATAGTATGGGCCTCCCTGGCCCTCTCCTGTCGTAGATGCTTCCACATGCTATGGGGGATAAACAAAGGCCATCATAACTTAAGTCAAATTGAGCCCCAAACTCAAAACGTTCGTACGCTCTGCCAGCCTAGCGTAGGACTAAACGGAGGCCAGCATATGACCTCCTGCTTTGACTGACTACAGACTGGAATCAAGCCGCTGGTGGAGGTGAAGTAGGGATCCTCTTAGCATCCTCTCTATCAGACCCAGAGAGGATGGAATGGGTTCGCTGTAACCAGTGGGGAAATCAAAGTGAGCAACTCCTCCACAATAATCGCTGCCTCCATCTCCGGTGATGCGTATGGTACCGCAATCATGTGATTTTATTCCTCCTCAAGTCTTGGTGAGGCAAGTGAGTAAGAACTAGACCCTTTCAAAAGTGGGAGACACCCTTGGATTATAGGAGCCTTTACCCTTGAGGGTGCTAATGAGTGGGTACTAGCCCTTACTGGGCACATTGGAAACAACATGGCACACGATCACGATGTTGGCATCGATTAGAGGAAAAGCCATTGCCTTCCTCTTTGGGAGGGATATCAGTCGATGGCAATCAGATGACCGGCTTCTACCCGGCCAGTGTGGTCCTACTAATAGTTGTGAGGGGAATGCCCTCACAGGTAATCCTCGCCCCCTCAAAACCTCATCCAAAATGAATGAGGTGGGTGTAATCAGCACGAGGAAGGCTGGCCTAATCCCGGGTCAAGTCCATCCCATGGGGAAAGGTAAACACATACTTGAGTGCAACCATTTCTATCAACTGAAATTGATGCTGAACGAAAGTCTGCAATGTTGAAAATAAACTTGAATCAGATTCTTGTTGACTTTGAATTTAGAATTTAGAATTTGAACTCATACTCAACATTTTGAAAATGTTAAATCAAGTTCAAATGATTTAGAAAAGATTTCGAGATTTTGATTGGAAAGAGGAATTTTTGATAGAATCCATTTTCAACAAATTTGGATATGTTGAAAATGGTTCAAATATTTTGAAGAGATGCTTCCATAGGTTCATATTTGAATTTGAATTTTGATTTTGAGGACTTTTATTTAACAAATTTGGTATGTTAAGTAAAGGGTCAATTTGTTTTTTTTGATTTGAGATTTTGAATTTACTTAGCAAATTTGGGTATGCTATGAGATGTTTGAAAACAATTTCTCTTTTGTTTCTTTTCTTTATTTTCTTTTGTGAATAATTTTATGATTTGAATGAATTCTCATTTAGCAAATTTGGGTATGCTAAATGAGAATCCAAGTGTGTTTCATTTTGAAAATTTTTGAAAATATTCTTAGCAAATTTGAGAATGCTAAGAAATCCTAATGTGTTTCTTTTTTTTGGTTTTGATTTTGATTTTGAAAATAGGATCCTTAGCAAATTTAAGTATGCTAAGGGAATCTAATATTTTTTCTTTATTTTTGTTTTGATTTTTAGTTGAATTGAGACTTCTTTAGCAAATTTGGTATGCTAAAATGAAGTTCCAAATGTTTCTTTTGTTTTTTTGAAATGAAAATTCTTAGCAAATTGAGTATGCTAAATGAAATTCCAAAATATGTGTTTAAAATTTTTTTTGTGTTTTGGTTTTGTTTTGAAAATAGAGAATTTACTTTAGCAAATTTGGTATGCTAAAGAACGAAGTTATAAAAGTTGTTTTGAAAATTTTTTTGTGGGATGGAGATTTCACTTAGCAAATTTGAGTATGCTAAATAAAATTCTAAAAGACGTGTTTAAAATTTTTGTGTTTTTGCAAAGGGAGACTTCATTTTAGCAAATGGGGTATGCTAAATTGAAGTTCCAAATGTGTTTTGAAAATTTTTGTGAAATGGAAATTTCACTTAGCAAATTTGAGTATGCTAAATGAAATTCCAAAAGTGTTTTAAATTTTGTTTTTGAAAAGGAAACTTCACTTAGCAAAATGGTATGCTAAATGAAGTTCCAAATGTATTTTGAAAATTTTATTTTTGTTGATTTTAGAGATTTCCATTTAACAAATTTGGGTATATAAGATGGAAATCAATTATTTCTTTTCAAAGATGTATATTTGTGTGTGATTATTTCTTTTGAAAGAGAAATCCCAACTAATCATATGAATATGTTAAGTGGCATTTCAAAATGATGTTATTTTATTTGAAATGAAATTTCATTCAATAAATTTGGGTGTATTGAATGGAGATATTCATATGTTCTTTTGAAAATATGAAAGTTCCATAACATATGTGAATGTGTTGAGGAATTTCAAAATTATGATTTTGTTGAAGATGTAATCCATTCAACATTTGGGTGTATTGAATGGAAAGACCCATCTTCAAATTTATATGCTTTGAAAAATGATTGTTGAAATTTTATTTTTGAAAATGATCTTCAACATAAAGAATGTATTGAATGGAAGAAATTCATTTGTGCTTTTGAAAATGATTGTTGAATTTTATTTTTGAAAATGAGGTCTTCAAATGAATTGATTGAAGAAACTCATTTGTGCTTTTAGAAAATGTGATTGTTGAATTTTATTTTGTAAAGATGATCCTACATATAATATCATAAGATTGTTAGATGAAGGTGATTTAGGAAAATTTTGTGCAAAATATTTTATTATGTGCATTTTGAAAGAGTGCTTTTGAAAAGCAGATTTTATGAAGGATTTATTTTGTCTTATTATTTTAGAATGAACCTTTCCTTAACATAAAATGGTAAGGAGGAAGTCTTTAATTAATTCTCTTTTTTCAATTTTATTTTTCACCCATTGAACCAATAGGGGTTTTAAGACCAACATGGGGTGAGGTCCTAAACCTAAAGATGTTTGCTAGCTTAACTTAAGGATAAAATAAGCTAAGTGACAATGGAAAGAAAGATAGTCTTGGATTCATACCAAAGTACAAACCACTATCGATACTTGGAGACAATGATCATTTACCAAAGATGGAGAGAAACCATGATGCGATATATATATATATATATATATATGTGATATATATATATATATATATATATATATATATATATATATATATATATATGTATATATATATATATATATATATATATATATATATATATACTTCCATCTTCACTCTATGTGAATAAAATGAAGATAGAAATATACTTTCTTTTTATGCATTTTGATACCACGTAGATCCGCAGATGTTCTTATTGAGGGTGATCGGGTACAACATTGAGGAGAGATGTACTATCCCGAAAGATAGTAGTCACCACCCTACAATAGACCTAATCACCTCAATGACTAAGGATAATGGGTCGCATGTGTACCAAAGATTCTTCTCCTATTTTATATGAAAAGTAAAGTAGGGTTTATTTTAAACCAAATTAAGTTCCTGGGCAAGCCCCATAGTTAATTACATCCTAAGGAATGAGATTCCTTAGAATACTCATTAAGATAAATGATCATTGTCTCAAAGATTTCATGTAGGACTATCATCGATTTGTTTATTTTAGAAGATCAAATGGGATTGATCAAAGAGAGAGAGTTTATTATCAAGCCAAAGAAAGATAAGTAGGAGATGCTCACGATGCTAGGAAACCTACAGCATCTCAAACTATCTATGGTTGGGCTTTATGTTTTTGAAATTAAATTATTTATTTGAGTTGAACTTTTAGTAGAAGTTAAGGGTTTATAATTCCATAATACAAGGTTATGGAAATGCCTAAGAGGTGAGGATTTATGCTTATGGCTCATAAAAGGGAGAAGCAATCTCAGAACCTAAATCTTGAGAGCTTTAATGAGGGCCAAAAGCCCGACCTAAATCTAAGGCAAAAATGGGTATTTGGTTTGCCTACACAAGAGAGGACAAACCACCCAACTACTTGGACTTACAATATCCTGAGGGTGGCCACCAACTAACTCCTTCTATGATTTTAAATTTATGTATGCAAGTCATATGCTTTATACAAGATAGTAAGGTTGTTATTTATTTAGAAAGAGACTAAGTCCTTAAACTGACTCCCTAAGAAACTAGATCATGTAAAAATATGAAAAATGACCTAGATCTAATGCATATAATATTACATGTTTTTTTTGGATAATCATTTGAGTCAGGCATATAGGATTCATACGCCTAATGCATGAGAAGTAAGATTATGGGCCAAAATCAGTGAGAAGGGGAGGTGTGTTCCCACCATGGCTCTCAAAGGTCAAGAAAAATTTCTCTAGCAATGGTGGAAGCCCTCCAATCAGGAGTGTAATAATATGCATTTATGCATGATGTTATAAAAGAAATACTCATCCAAAAGGGTTGCTAATTCTTTTATCTTGATTTTAACTTAGGCTTTAAATGAGGTTATGAGTTATTTATTTTAATTTTGAGTTGATTAATTTGGTAGAAGATTTATTTTTTTTAAGAGCCTAATCATCATCCAGGCCATACATCAAGCAAGGAAGAAACTAGAAAAATATGTCATCTTAATGCACAAGCTAAACAAACATCAAACATTTTATAAAGCTAACACAAAAAGAATAAAGTCATTTGTGGTCGCATCACAAACCCAAAACAAAATTGGCAACGAGCTCTACCCTTATACAACCCGAATTACAAATGAATTAATTTACAATAAAGTAAGGATATTCATGTTATGGGGGTCTTCATTTCTTCTTTTCTACTTTCTTCTTTCTTCTTTCTTCTTTTAGTTCCTTCTTTTGGATGGTTAGAAGGTGGTTGTTCCAAAGGCTTCACATGGTGTATAAGATGTAATCTTATGACCAATGCTCATCCTAATCCCCTCATAACATTCATTCCAAAAATCCTAATTGCAAAATTACATGAAAAGGAAAAGTAAATCTAACTAACACCTGCAAAATAGATATTATCTAAACAAATAATACAAATCCCAAGCATGTATATTGGACTTAGCACCCAAAAATGGGTAACCAAGTCCACCTAGCCTATTGGATTAAGCTTAGGGTATAAGCACCTGCACAACAAAAGCATTTATATTTTTATTACAACGCCCCTTAAGCACAATCCCCTGTAGAAAATAATGATTAGACTAAATCGTCCTACCATTCATTCTATGCACATACACCATAACATCTAGACTAGAAACAATACATCAAAAAAAATATCAAGCCATGCACTGCCCTAACCTAAAGCTGAAAGTGGTGACTTAACCTAATATGTGTGCTTTAAAAAGGTTTGTGTAGTATGCTTAGCTATGGCTTTAAGGTTTATATTTTCTAAGTGTGAAGATGTTCAACATAGATGGGTGGTTTTATTTAAGTTATTTTTGTTGATTTGGGTTGATTTTATTTTGTATTTTTTGTTTTAAGTGAATCCTACAATTAATCACTAAGTTTTAAAGAGAGGGAAAAGAGAAGAGAACTTCTCTTTCCTTCCCTACCTTAAGTAATTTCTAAAATGGATTCATATTTAATTTTATTTAGTGAATGTTTTATTATGTGTTTTAATTAATCCTAAGTTTAGAATTTTCCTAAATAAACCTATTCAAAAAGAAAGACATTTTACGATTAAGTAAAATGAATTATGATCACAAAACACACATCATTTCATTTCTTTCCCAACATGTATAACATGCATATGGAATGAATCCTAAGCATATCTATACATACAAATGAAAATTTTAGCACACTTTATGATGAATGCTAAGAAATGTTACTTAAGAAATTGAAATTTTTTATGATGCATGATTTTCATTAAGTAGAAAGAGGTTTTCTATCCATTTTTCACATGCACATGTATGTATGAAGGCATAAGTGAGTATGGTGCCATTATTAGCACCAGGGGTGTAAGGTATAAGACCCACTTAGGGATACTTAAGGCCTCATAACCCCAGGGTTGTCCAAACTAATATACCACTTTCCTTAAAAATAAGCATATGTACAAAAGAAATGAAGGGAAAAGAAAGATGCAAAAAGTTTGTTTTGGTTGATTTGTTTTGTTTATGCAATTTATTTGTACAAGTGTAGCTATCCTTCTTAGGTATAGCATAGAATGGTTAGAAATGGGGTTAGACAAGTGTTATGTTCTTTTAAAATGAATTATACACTTTTCCAAATCTTATCCAAAACTATGCTAGAATAAAAGAGGAGGAAAACTACACTATGCACATCTTCATATTTATATCCACATGCATGCTTATAAATAGTTATAAGTTGCACACTTTTAGTTTTAAGCATTTGATTTATAGATTTTGAAAATAGTTTTGATTTAATAGTGATAATAGCCATTCATATTTTTACTTTAGCCAAAACATGCAATTTGACATAAAGAAAATATTTCATTTTAATTTGATTTTAAAAAAGAATGAATGCATGAATCATATGACATGCACATTTAGCATGTTAGGAAAGAACTAAAGTGATGAAAGCATGTAAACACATTCACCCTAATTAATTCCTAAAGATAATCTTATGAAATAAGAAAGCTTAAAGCAAATCAAGTTATTTTTAAGAAAGGTTTGATTTTATTTTGAGTTTGATTTAATTTGAGAAATGTGAGGTGAGTTTTCTGTTCCTAACCCATTCCCACATATGTTTATTGTTTTAGTTTAATTTTTAGGTGATTAGATAAATTTTATGCTTGGGTTAGGTTAAGGTGTGAATTAAATGTGTTAATTATCCCTTACCTCTACCACCTTAGCATACTTAATCAAATAATTATGAGCCAATGAGATGACATAAAACCACACAAGGAATTTAAATCAACAATGCACCTAGGAAAGAAAGGTCTAATGCAATTGGCTCATGATTAATGATTAATTAAACTAAGGGGTTTAACTTAAGTACTTTCATAACCCTCACACATGTGAGTTGTTTTGATTTCCTTAATGTACTTAGGTTATTGAACACCTAAGCATCTACCCAAGATAGATTAATTGAGTTCTAAAGTTTTAGAATTTTATGAAATTAATTAAGGGGTAATTAGTGAATTAACCCTTAATTGGATTAAGAAAGAAAAGGGGTTTAAGTAATATATTAAGGAAAGCATCCCAAAATTATTCCTAAACCTCATATTCACTTAATCAAAAACTTAATTGACTCAATCAAAGGGTTAAACCACTATTTATGCACTGCTTAATTATACAGGTGATTAAGGAATGAACTAGAAATTCCTAATTAAGCCACCAATAAATCCCAAGAAAATTAGAGGTAGAGTCATCCCAGTAATTGCACAAGAAGTTTGAATTAATCGGGAGTAATAGAGGTACTAAAAAATATTCAAATAAAACCCAAATTCAGAAAAGCACTATTCAAAATTCATTCAAATTATTTTAGAATATTATATGTTCAATTATATATCCAATGCAATTTATTTCATATTTTTTTTATTTTTCTAGGCTTAGATATGAATTTAGAAGTTTCCATGATTAATTAGAAATTTAATAGCCTAATTATATATTTAATCATCACGGCGCATGATGCGCATGCACTTTCCACATATGAGATTGATTAAAGTAGTCACATCATAGCCGTGCGGTGTTATGCACTTTCTCCTCATCCGTGATCAAGGATCAGGGATGAGAGGTTAAAGTCGTGGATCTAAGATAAAATGTGGATGCTACGTGTTTTAATCATGCCATCCAAAAGTGATGGATGGCCCATGATCCTTTCCTATTCTTCTCTATGAGGAATGGACACTATCCATCTTCTAGGAGAAGATCCGAGCTCGATTGAGCTCAAATTGGATTGAAACTCAACCCACACCATCTAGAGGAAAGATTACACATCTAATGGCTAGAATTTCATGATACTTCACTTCACAAAGGACCAAACCACATTGAAATTAAGCTCTTTAATGGCTAACCTCAGGAGGTGATCATGAGAAGCTTCTTAATGGAGATGAAGCTTTGTTGAAGTTTGGAGCTCTTGATTGGGTAGATCCTCTATGCCAATTCCTCTTGCACTTGGGCTGGCCTTGATCAAGTAGATCCTCCCTTGCCTTTGGAGCTTGGGAAAGAGCTTGGGTGAACTCGACTTGATCCTCTGAGGGTGCTCAAGGTGAATTGGTTGATTTGAGTATGGGAGTAAGTTGGATTTCTTGAGCTCCCCTATTTTTTGATTTAAAAAAATCCAAAATGGGAAATTTATATCTCTAGGAAGCTTGGGATCTCTAAATGGCTCCTGCTTCCTAGCTCAATCAGTATGAGAGAGTGAAGATTGAATGAATTAGGGGAGTATATCTCCCCTTGAAGGATCAAACGGAAGGTGCTTGCCATTTTGATCCAATTGAGATGTAATGGGTTTGTTATTTAGGTGTCCTTAACTCGATTTTGGCGTGGAGTGGGTGAGGTGGCCATGTGCTTAATTGAGTGGAGGAGGATTCCATGTGCTCAATTTCAAGATGGTCAATTTTAGTTTGGGTTGGTTTTCTGACCCAAACCCATTGGGTCATGTGCACCATCCATTAGACATTTGGTCCACTAAGGATGCCAAGTATCCATGAAAGGAATTGACCAAATTCCAAGTGGTTTTGATTTTGACCCTATGGCCTAGGGTAAAATGGTCATTTAACCTTGATTTCAATTTGATGTTTGGTATGTTTGAAAAATGGTTAGCCAAGTTTCATTGAATTTGGAGTTGGTTTGATATGATTTGGCTCATGTTGACCCATTTAAGTCAAAATGGGTCAACTTGGGTCAAGTTGACCAATTAGTCAAATTGGGTCAAACCAAGGGTTGGGTCAAGTTCATATGACCATTTGAAATGATTTGGTGGATTTGGTTTGATTCAATTTAGTTTATATTTGAATTTGGTACATTTGAGTTCATTTAGGTCAAATGGGTCAAGTTGACCAATTGACCCATTTGACCTATTTGGGCTAGGTCATGGGTTGGTTCATGTTTGGTTGGTCATATGAAATGGATTGGTATCTTTGTTTCCAATCAATTTGGTTTATGTTTGAGTTTGGCTCAATATGACCCTTTAGGTCAAGTTGGGTTCAAGGTCAATTGGGCTAGGTTAGGTCTAGTTGGCCAATTGAGGCTTTGGTCAAGTTCAACAAGTGATTTGGAATGAACTTGACCCATTGGTTTCAATCAATTTGGCTTAGATCAAGTTTTGACATATTTTGACTTTTTAGGTCAAGTTGGGTCAACTTGGGTCAAGTGGCCAATTGCTAGGTTAGGCTCAAATGTTGACTTGGTCAAGTTCAAACATTGATCATGAATGAACTTAGATCAATTGGTTTCAATCAATTTGGCCTATGGTGGATTTTGGCTATGTTGGGTTTCATTTTGCTAAGTGTTGACTTGGTCAACCCTTAGGTTTGACTTGGTTTGACCCAATTTGAGTGATTGATCATCTCATGATGATTGTTGATCATGATGAGAGGCTTAGGTGAGCTTAGTTCAATCCAATTTGGTTAGGATTAGAATTTGGCTCATAAGGGTACTTTAGGTCACTTTGGGTCAAGTGAGCCTAAGTGGTCAAATGGCTTGGTCAAAGCTTGAGTTTGATTGAATATATGGACTTATGATTGAAATATAAATCCATTTGCAAGTGATTTGAAGTCAAATGGGTTTTGATTCACTTGACAATTTCAAGTTCAAGGGGTGAACATGGGTTTGACTTAGGTTTAATTTTTGAATTGAGTTTTGATTTGATGATTGAAGTTCATGTTTATATTTGAATTCATGATTGAAGGATTGATTGAACCATGGAGAGAAATCAAGAGTTTGGCTTGATTTGAAATTGATTTGGCTAAGTTAAAGATTTTAACTTGAAAGGCTTAGGTTGGATTTTGATTGAATTTGAGTTTAATTTTGGAGTTGATTTTGGTTGTTTAATTTTATATTACATTTCTATTTGTAAATATAAGTGATAATATAAATGCGTTATGAGAAAATTTCATGAATTTAAGGTGCTCTAAGTCCTAAAGGAAAGATTAAAGGACTTAGGAAAGATTTTATGATTTGGATTTGAGTTTTGGATTTAGTTTGATTAATATGAATTTATATTTCATTTATATATGTGAATATAAATGAGAATATTAATGAGTTGTGAGAATATTTCATGAGTTGAAGTGGTTTAGATTTGAATTAGGCTAAGTCCTTAAGAGGGAATTAAAGGACTTAGGAAAGATTTTAAACTTGGAATTGAATTTTGGAATTTCATTTGATTGATTTGAATTTATATTTTATTTATATATGTGAATCTAAATAAGAATATAAATGAGTTGTGAGAAAATTTCATGAATTTAAGGTGGTTTGAATTGATTTAGATTTGATTTAGGCTAAGTCCTTAAGAGGGGATTAAAAGACTTAGGAAATACTTGGAATTTCAATCATAAGTTTCAATCATGGGTTTTAGTCATGGGTTTCAATTATGTGGCATTGATTTGAGTTTGGGAATAATTAAGCTAATTGATTTAGGTTTGATATTGATTTGATTTGGAGTTTTACTTGAAGGAAGGACGTGGGGAAAGTGGTTCAAGCTATAGGGTAGGCAAATTTTCCTAACACCCATAAGGCATGACCTATTTCTATGACTAACACTTCTATGTCTCTAGGGCTAGGTTGAGTATCCACCTAATCACTAGATGTATCTTAAGACTAAGGATCTCTTAAAGTCTAAGAGGAGTCATATGTATAAGATGGAAGGGGTTGAGAACTCATCCTAAAATGAGGTCAACAACCGTGCACATTCTAAGGAGATAGAGACATTATCTCACGTTGCAGAAGAGGGGTCACCCAGGGTAGTTTCTTCTTTACTTACTCAAAACAAGTTTCATCCCCTTTCCAGTTCTGAAAGGGAGGAAGATGTCAGGAGGATTGCAGTATCACCTCTACCTCTGGTTCATTATGAGACGCCTGTTAGAGATAGGAGGAGGTCATATGCTAGCTTCAGGACAATTTTATGCCAAGTTGGTAAGGCTTATGGACGGTAACAATTCAATGCCTAGTTTGATTTGCAATCAGTTATTCCTCACAGTGTAGGTGAGTGGATTCATCAGGAGAGGGCCAGAGAGGCTCGTGTATCAGTTCACATCACTAACAGAGAGAGGCGAAGATATGTCAGGTAGTCAGCAACCTATGGCCTCATAGATTTCCCTGATCGGCGTGCTACCCGCTTCGGTCACACTAATAACATCATATTGATTGGTACCTCCCATCATAAGAGGGGAGCTCCTGTAGAGAGGTAGTCGGTGTTGTCTCCACCACACCACTCCACTCCATGTCTATCGTTAATTCATGTTCCATCTTCTATAGTTCCACCCAAAGCCATGAGAGCAGCATCAGGAGAGAAGAAAGCCCCACTAGTGATCCGACAACGGCCAAGGGATCCTGCTTCATCTACTCTACTAACTGAGGTGAGGGTGAGTTCTCCTGCTCAACCTCCTACTTCAGTTGCGAGGAAGAGGGAGTGGTGACCTCACAGCATCGTAGTTGTACCATCACAACCACCACCTCAACCGATCATGGATATAACAGTTATAGAAGGAGAAGGGGACGGTTCTATTATCCCCATGGTGATAGATACCCCAGGCGCTCCACCCATAGCAGTTGACTATCATGAGCATGTGCCTTCCAGTGAGCATAGCACTCATAAGGTTAGCACTTTAGTAGCAGAGGAGGTCCGGTGTATCTCCATTAATGAGCATGATCCCACTACTGGTCAGCCGTGAGTATTTGTGCCAGCACAGTTAGACCACTCCTTGGATGGTATCTTGGCACAGTATTTTACTGAAAAGAAAAAAAATCCTAGGGTATGATTGGCCTGACCTCGAAGAGGAGAAGGTTAGCTTCAACCCCAATGAAGATGATTTATTGGAAGACTTGGTAGAGGTACATATGGTTGATACTAAATGTTCCCTTCTTCAGGATCATTATAGTTCAGAAGGTGCTGCGGTCGAACAAGGCGATACATCCTATTTGACCCAACACCTCCTTCAACAACTCAAGCAAAAAGATGAGCAGATTGATAGGATAGGGAGGTGAGTTGAAGATTTGTTAGCAGCCATTCTAGCACTTCAGAATCAAGCCCCAGCAGTACATCCTACCATTGTGGAGACTAGTCAGCCTGTGTTATTGCATGTCCTGGATCAACCCAAGAGTTCACCTCCAATAGAGCAGGGCAGTACTAGCTTGCATAGGAAGGTAGTGGATAGTACCTCCATACAAGAAAAGGACATCAAACTCATGATAGAACAACAAGTAAAGGAAGCGTTGGTGCAAGCCCGAGGTGGTTCATCAATTCCAAAGAGTAGACCCTACCCAAAGGAATTCAATGCTATCCAATATCCTAAGGGTTTTGTGACACCTTCTTTCAAAAGTTTCGATGGCAGTGGGAACAATCGATAATATATAGCACTTCACTGTGCAATCTTTGTTACATGATGCATTATTGTTATGTCTCTTTGTCGTGACCTAGGGCATAGGTTTTGATTGGTACGCTGAACTCCCCAATGATTTGGTGAAGATTTTTACTGAGTTGGAGCAACTCTTTATTAAGAGGTTTGCTGGAGCTCAGCAAAGGGTAACTATGGGTGATCTCGTTGTAGCTCAATAACACCCCGGTGAGTCTCTCGTTGATTACATTCTTAGATGACACAATTTAAGCATGAAATGCAAACCACAGCTATCTAAATAGCATGCTATTGAAATTCTATTAAAGAATATTCAAGGCCCGGTCACCTTCATGCTTAAAGGTTTCACCATTAAGACATTTGAGAAGTTAATCAATAATGTGGCTAGTCTACAAGGGGAGGCCAAATAGTTGTCTTTTCAGGATTAGTCATTAAAGCCAAAGTCACAGAAATCCTATGAAAAGTAGCGAGGGAGAGTGACATTAGATAAGGGGAAGCTACCGGCCAGAGATCAGTATGAGAGACCTCGAGCTCAACAGCCTTTGCTTCCAACTCCTTTAACATCGCCTCGACCATCTTATCGACCGCCACAGTAGCCTCCATGGCCTTTGACACCTCCTCCTCAGCCATAAGTGGTATACATACCTGCCCCTATGTAGCTACCACCTACTCTTTTGGATAAATTAAACAAATCTTATTCATTTAGGAAGGATGTAGTTAGAAAAATATTTAAGAACCTTTTAAAGAACTTGATATTTAGCTACCCAAGATTAAGAAGCCGGAGGAAGTGAGCAGAAGTAATGATCTTAACTTTTGCCCCTACCACAGCATGCTAGGCCATGTTTTGGAGGATTGCTTTACATTTAAGGACTGGCTTGAGCATAGCTACAAGTCGGGCGCCATAGTTATCCCTAAAGAATATCTAGTAGAACAACCATCTAGTTCTATTAAGGTAATCCTTGGGGATACATGTGATCCTTTCAAAATAAAAGAAGGTTGGGATATCTCATTATCCCAAACCTCTAACAAGATTATTTCTAAAATCAAGAAACGTTCCTTACAGGTGCGTGAGGCAGCTCGAACCTCCAACATCAAGGAAGGTTTGTAGGTTGCCAAAGATAACTTGAGGAAGTGGGAGCTCAGCAGTAGTCCAAACTTGTCCGGGATAGCCAAGTAGTGCAACCACCGACTGGGTCCAACCATCTAGTTCTTCTTTCGGTTTCCAGCATCGCATTCCTTGCATCAGCTCTCTAATTTTTGCTTCTCCTCAAACCGGGGAAGAACACCGTCAAGAGGCAAGTTCTTCTTTCATTTTTCGGCATCGCATTCCTCACATTACCACTTCAAATTCGTCTCGCCGCAGCCAGAGAAGCAACACCGTCAAGAGGCAGGTTCTTCTCTTGGTTTTCGGCATACCCAACCTCATTCCCTTGCCGATCATTGCAACGCGTAGAAAGATTAGTCAGAACATGTGGGATATGTAAATGTGGATATATACATGTTTGTGTTTCTTTGCAGGTTTGAAGGCCTCGTCATGCTCAAGAGGGCGCGACGAGATGAAAAGCTGGTTGTGGTGTCGCAAGCCATGAGGGCGTACCGAGTAAGCCAACATCCGTTAGATGTCGCTCCCCCTAGCCAAAATGCTGCCGAAATTTCGTCAAAATCTAATGACTTAGAAAAAAAATGAAAAGTAAAAGAATTGGCTTAAAAACTTCGCACAATGAAACCTAAAATTAAAATTCAAATTAAAAAACTCCAAACAAAAGAAAGGAAAATAATATGCGATAAACATAACAAAAAAAATAAAATTAAAGGGGGACGAAAAGCACTTACGAGATTTATTCAAACAGAGTTGAAAGCCCGCTAAAGTCTCTAACCGCTCCCTTTCAAATGTTCTAACTCCAACCCTTCAAATAAATGGAATAGAATAGGAGATTCCCTCTTGGCCTTATTTATAGAAATTAGAAGAGGTAGTGAATGATTTTCTTTCAAAAGAAAGGAGGAGGAAAACGAATGTAGGAGAGTTCGAATAAAAAGAGGGAGAAAATGAATGTATGAAAGTTTGAAAAAAAAGATGGGAAAAATGAGAATTACTTTGAGGGGTAAATCTTCTTTTAAAATAATAAACTAAATTATCCTTTGAACCTATAGCTTCAAAACAAAAATCGTCACCGAATCTGCAACTCTTTGTACAAGCAAACAGAAAACGATACTAAATCAAAATCTACAAAAATCATATTACTTCCTTTAATCAAAAATTAAGGAATTTCATTCTAATTATAATTTTAAAATCAACAAAATTACTAATTAAGTGAAATTATCTAAAACTATAAATTCTTGCATGTGCTCGAAATTAGAGATTTCAAGTGTAAATTTTAATGTAAAGAAAGCGTTGGCTAAATTGGAATAAAAAAATAAAAATACAAAATCAAAAAATTCAATCATAATTACCTAAAATTACTATACACCTGATGGGCCCCAACCTTGCTTTAAATTCAAGTGTCGAGGATGATCGTGGGTTGCTTCCGGTTTAGTCTTGGGGTAGATCCGGGTTAACATAACTAAAACCATAATAAGAGTTTTAAATCGCTGAAATATCGAAAGCGTCAGCGGTGGATTAGATATAATCCTTTGTTAGCAGTTAAATAGAGTTGACAGGATCTAAAACTCTTAAACATATTCAAATTAATCAATTTTTCAAATCATAAGTAGCAATCTAAAACCGCTTAAATGGAATCCAATCCATAAAAGCTTAAAATAAACTCAATCTATTAACCTTTCACAATTGTTTGTCGAGGATGATAAATTAAGAAAACTCTAGCTCACAAATGAGTCAATGTCAAATCAAGTGTTCTGTTATGTTCACTCTCAATCAATCTCACACTAGTAAGGATGTGGCCCGTGTCCTCTCATGTGGCTTGTGACTCCAGATGAAGCGATTCTGACCAAAGTCCTCTGTCGTGGCGGCGGCTCCATTATATTATCCACGACCATAGCCTATATACTCCCCAATGGTTCTACCCTTTGAGTTGTGAATCATAGAGTATACTTGATAGGACAAACAGCCTTCTATCAGCTAAGGTAGACTTAAGACTGTCTCCTTAGACAAACACCAACCCACCCCAGGTCTACAAGGATTTCTTGAATGACGTAACTCATGTGTTGCTGATGAGAATCCTTCTATCAAGTTGGGTCGACTACCTCATCTGACTAAGTAGACTAGGGACCGTGACTTTCCGGGATGACGGAACCATGGGATCTAGATCGGGCACGTCATCATTCTCCCAACCATCCGATTTAAGCTGAAATAATGAATCTCATAATCTAAATTTTGAAACTCCATATGCTGCTACTATACGCTATGCATTTAGCGATCTAACGACTAGCCTTAATCCAAAGTTCTCTCTCACTTATTGGGAGGGGTAATTAACTATAGGGGCTTGCGCCTACAGGAAACCTGGACCCAGATCTAAAGTCCTCACCAAATGAGGGTGAAATCTCTGGGTAGTATCTTATCTACTATTCCATCTGCCTTCTAAAAATTACATCGACACTTTAAATCACACTCTCTTCAATTCAAATATTGTCAAGAGGTCGGTGGCAAATTTTTGGAGCCCACAGATTTCTAGCGACTCCGCTGGGGACAGGATTCTCTTTCCACCTTTGGCTAGTCATATATGTGCTATAGTAGCAATAAAATTTTTGAAGATTCAAAATAATAAAATAGTGATTTAAGTGTGTAATAAATTCAATATGATGCTCTATGTAGAATGAATCATTCCGTAGAGTATATCTTTATTACACCATTATTTTGTTATGTAGTGCCTCTACATCTTGAAAGTATGGGATGAAATAATAATTGCTAATTACTAATCCCCATCTTTCACTTTTGCAGAATGGATCTACAAAGCACTCCTTTCATCGTTCAGTTAGGGCGTGGTGCGAACATCTACCTAGCTAATGTCGTCATGAAGGAGATGTTGGAGCTACAATTCAATTTGGTAGCTTGAATTTCTCATAATGCAACTCACAGTACCCAGTGGTACATTCGTCGAGGCCATCTTTGGAAGACCTCAAGTTATTGAAGCTCCTACTAGCCATGTGCGCCAACTAGTTCAATAACCAACCGCTATCAAGGAGTTCTCCCAACAGAGAACTTCAATTTTCAGAAGGCTAGGTCAATCTGAAGCCCCCGTGATGAAAAGAATCGTCATGGGGCAAACTGTGTCTTTAATT
Source organism: Cymbidium sinense (assembly GCA_021442155.1). Taxonomy (NCBI): domain Eukaryota; kingdom Viridiplantae; phylum Streptophyta; class Magnoliopsida; order Asparagales; family Orchidaceae; genus Cymbidium; species Cymbidium sinense. The sequence continues at coordinate 84,408,965 of CM038215.1, forward strand.
TCTCGTGGTACAGCTACTGCGCCGATTGAACATTTTGTACCCGGAAAGCATGATCATGAAGCTTCCTCATCATGAAGCAAATTAACCGAGCGAAGAAGGAGAAATCTTGGCGAGGCCTCGGTAGATCCCCCTGAAGCGACCTAGTGAACAAGCGTCTTGCTGAAAGCCTACCCACAACAACTTTGACAACATAAAGTGGGTAAAAAGGAATAACTCTACTGGTAAAGTAAAGCAGTCTTTCTAGAAGAACCAACCACGTCAAGCTCCACCACCACAGAGGAGACAGTCTGAAACAGTGTATGCCAGGATATATAAAGTTCTCAAAGTAGCCAAAGACAGAGGCCTAATGAAAAGAAGATTTCAGAGGCCTGTGGTGATGAAAAATACTGAAGCTCCACCAAGAAGGTTGTCATCTCTTTTGGTAGCCGGTGATGCAGCATGGTGAGCATCGAAGCGTGACACTTGGACTGCGTGTCCAAGAATCCGCTGCTGAAAGGTCCCAACGAAAGGGTAAACAGATATGGAGACTAAGGCCCCGTAATGAAACTTTGAACAATAGAAGAGGTGTGACATTTGATACATATACTTAGAAATTCGCCTAAAAAATAACTCATCAGAAGTGGATACCCAAAAGAAGGGATATCATTAATGAAAGATATGATGGTCAACACCCTGGAGAATCCTTTAAGGGATCCCATTGGTGATTCACCCCTGAGAAGGTTGGCGTTGATGTAGTCATTTGATAGAAGAAGTGTTTGTTCCGCACAGTGAACCAGAGATCCACTGGAAACATCGATCAGAAATTTGTGTACAAGAAGAAAGTAATGAAGAGGACACTATAGAAGTGAAAGTTGTCTATATGGTTAGAGATATAGGCAAACTCTCCGCTCAGCACCATCAGCAGCAACATGAACTCAGGGAACAGAACCTGAATTTGACATCTATGAAGAAGATTCTTCATAGAAGTAAATTGAGGGTGGATGTTCGATGTTTGTTAAAGATGAAGAAGAAGAAGACCAGAATGAGAAAGAGATCATAGGTGTCGAAGCTATTTATATGGTTGAACCAGAAAATGATCAGCCTGGTACACGCTTTTATACTCAGCATCGTCGTACAGCCCCAACAACAACTGTCTCTGTAAATGCACAAGGATAAGGACAGTCAAGTTCTTCCCCTGAAAATGAGCAAGGAGCAGAACTGCAACAAGAAATAGAAGAAGAAGATCCTGTAATGATTGACGTCATGGCGCTAGCTAGAGAGCAAAGAGAAATGCAGCATCAAATGTAGGTCAAAGACAAGGAAATTGCACAGTTTGGAACCAAAATGAATGATATGATGATACAAATGAACATCATGATAGAGATGTTGTAAAAGAATATCACATCAAGTAGCTTTTTGTTTTACGCTAATCAATGAGCTAATAATACAACTTTTATACCATCGATCCGTGGTACCTCAAGCTCTACAGTACTATGCATGGAATCGAGGAACAAAGTTAACTCACTACCTCTCTAGCGACAATTCAAAATCAGCTACACGGAACCATCTTGCGTTAAAACAATAATCAATGAAAAGATAAAGGCGATAGCCTCGTCAGAGGCGGTGAGTAAGTCGCCTTACCGAATATGACCAAGTCGTGCAGAAAGGTTACTCGTCTGAAATTTAATGCTTTCTGCTTAGTAATTCAAAGCAACATCTAGCCCAATTTAAAGCTACTTGTGGTAACACAAGAGGGAACGATGCACTACTTTTCCATCAATTCGTTAGCGACGACCTCGCGCTTTTGAATGGTATTCAAACTTGTCAAATGATTGGTTAAAATATTTGTTGAATTAGAGATTATATCACGTGAAGAAGTTCGCCAAGACAATGAGAAAATCACAATCAGCCGACCTTGCGAAAAGGAGGAAAGATGAGTCAGTGATAAAATTCATAAGTCGTTGGCTCAATCTAAGTATGAAGTGCGAGCAATAATTAGAAGAAGAACATGCGATCCAAATACTAATGGGCAATATGGATGATAAAATGGCATTATTTCTATGCATGGCATCGATTGCAACATTCCAGGACTTGCCCGATAAGGTGGCTAAATTTAAAAGTTGAATCGCCCTAAGTCTGAAGTCTATGCAGATAAAGCAAAGAGAAACAAACATTCAAATTCAAGAAAAAATGAAATACATGCCGCTTCCTATAGCTCAAATGGCGAAAAGCGGGTGATATATAATGTGAATAAAGGAAAGCAGCCAACATATAATGATGATAAGGGAAAGAAGCCTGTCTATTCTAATCCACAGACAAAATTAGTATTGAGAGACATGACAAACCTCAGACTTTTCCAAGTGGTGGGGAGCATCTTAAACAAGCGACAAGAGATGATGAGTGAATGTGGCCATCTCTTAAGGAAAAGATGAGCAAAGAATATTCCTTTAGAAGAGATAGTGTGACTAAATTATTTCAGCAAGCAGTCAAAGTTGGTTTACAATTACCAGAAATTAAAAGGCCTAAATAAGCTGATCAAATCAACAATCCAAACTACTGTCCCTATCATCGAATGATCAGTCATCCTATCAAAGATTGTTATGTCTTCAAAGATTGACTAGAAAGAAAGTATCGACGAGGTGAATTTACACTATCTGACAGTGTTCCAGTCAACCCAAAAAGAGAGTCTATAAGAATGATTACGTCCTCTTCTGTAACATCCATCAAAGACAAATAGAAGGAGAAATCAGTTCAGACTGAAGAATGACAAACAGTAGTCTCCAAAAAGAGCGTGAAAATATTAAAGCAGCTAAAAAATGTCCTTAGTGTTAAGTGAAAATCACCACTTGAACCTATATTGGACTTAAAAGAGATGCCTAAACTAAATATTTGAGCTTCTCAACGGCATTCTGATAAGGCTACTTCATCACAGCATGAGAAGCAGTCTACTAAACGCATGCCTCATAAATCAAAGAATCTGGCTAAGAAAAGGGAGATCAAGAAGAGAACTACAACTCAAAATATCATTAATAATCTAGAGGAATATCACCATTACAAGACAGCCATTTAGGCTTGCAGATTTCATGCATAAACTTCACATTGCTGAATCACATAAAGAAGATAATGGTGAATCTTGTCTAGTAGAGACATACTGAATCATCTGCGTGATGTTAGATGTTCTTCAACATCAGTTACTCCGAAATGACAAGGGAAGTCAGACAAACTTGACCAACCCTTCAAAATTTTTATCAGGAAAGCAAGAAAAGCCTGAGGAGCTAATGTCTGAATTTTTTTTAATGACTCAACAAGACAATAACAGTTCAGATGAAGATCTATGTTTTCCCGATGGAGAAGAGTCAAACTTCGATATCATCATGTATGAAAGCGGATGTTGAAAAATGAGTCTAGCCCTTTTGGCCAATCTTCCAAAATAAGAAGAGAATTTGAAGAAACTACTTCTTCAGAAGAATCTGAACAAGATAAGGTGATTCAAGTTCAGTTGAGAAGTGGTAAAATCTTACCACCTTTATCAAAAAAAGAGAAATGCAAATAAAGACAAAGGCAAACAAAATGAAGTCAACGAGGATATCATCCTCAAAAATCTTAGGTTAAAGCCTAAATCAAGCAAGAAGATAGATTATAATATTATATCATATTTAAGAAAGATCCCTGAACAATTAAGTGTGTACGAGGCTCTCTTGATGTCAAAAGATCTCCGAGAAACTTTGATACAAGATCTCAAAGATCCAGAGAGTTATGAAGCTTACTTTGCTGAAAAATGCATGACTGAAGTATTGCAAACTCAAGATCTCCCAGTAATCACATTTTCTGAAGAAGATCTTATGTTGAGAATGGCAGATCACAACCGTTCTCTATATGTTACTGCAGAGACTGATGACATCTCGATCAGCCGAATATTGATTGATCCAGGTTCTTCTATCAATCTTATGAGTCTAAATGTATTAAGAGGATTATCAATTGATATCCAACATCTTGGGAGAGATAAGTTAATGGTTCATGCTTTCAATGAAAAAGACAGATAACTCTGGGTTCTTTTATTCTCCTGCTCAAGTTCGAGGATTTATCTATAGAAGCCAAGTTTCATGTAATCGATGTCGATACATCATTTAGAGCTCTCTTAGGTCGGTCGTGGCTGCATGAGTATGGCATGATCCCATCAACTATGCATCAATGTATGAAGTATCTGAAAGATGGAGAAGAATTTAGAATTCCCGGTAACCTACAACCATTCTCCGCCAATGAAGTAAAGATCTATGAAAATGCAAAATATTTCATCCTCAAAGAGCCTAAAAGCTAGTAGAGCCTCTTGAAGCGGTAGCATCCACTTCAGGAACTAAAAAGCAATTTCACAAAGTGAAAGAGCAGAAGCAAAGAAGAAGAAAGAAGGCAATGCTGACTCCCCCTAAAGCACTTGATTCTACATCTAAATCAAGAAAATCAGTTCCTCATTTGAGAAGTGACGCGGAAGAAGGAGAAGATATTCCTATCAAACCTAATGGAACTTATAAGCTCTTAAGAAAAGCAGAGGATGAAATAAGTAATTCTGATTCAGACTATGATTTTAAATCTACTTATGAAAATAGAGTTCAGATGGCCGCATCAAGGAGGATAGCTCACTTGGTAGAGTCAGATGACTCACTCAATATTATACCCATCCCTCAATAATGTTTCAAAGAAATCACTCCACTAGAGGTTCATGATATTGAAGAATCGATAACATTCTATGTGCCGTCGTTGAGTGAGAGTGACGAAACAGGAACTCTATTTTACAAATTTAAAGAGTCTAAGCCTCACAATTTTGAGCAACATGCTCAACATGATAATTCTGATGAGATAGTACCAATAAGAATATCAATATACTATTCACAAAAATTACGAAGAATGATGCATAAGCTTGGAATTCATATTGGAACTACTAAACATAGGACTCAAGTCTTTAATAAGATGTGGAGCCAAATAAGTCCTTAGGCATCACGAAGAAGTGATAAGTTTATCACTAAAGGTTTGGGGTTCATCCACAAATCTCATCAAAATAGAGCTTGTTATAATATAATAGAAGCTGAGATTGAGACTAATAGTAATAAAGAAGATGATTCCCATTAAATTCTGCTTAAAAATTATGAAGTTGAAGCCAAGTATGCACTTGAAGAACTCGAAGATGTTGGACAAATAGCTACTATGGATGAACTTAAAGAAATCAACTTAGGAGCTGAGGATGATCCCCGTCCAACTTTCGTCAGTGCCCTTCTGCCTGATGAGAAAGTTGAGGAGCTAAAAATGCTACTTTGTGAATTCAAGGATTGCTTTGTCTTGACATATTCTAAAATGTTAGGCTTATCCCCTGATATAGTTGTTCATAAACTAGCTATTAAACCAGATGTAACACCCATTAAACAAGCTCCTAGGCGAATGAGATTGGAGATTGAAGAATAGGTAATTGTAGAAACTAAGAAGCTGATCGAAGCAGGCTTCATCTAGGAAGAGAAGTATGTAGATTGGATAGCTAATATTGTCCTAGTTAGGAAGAAGAATGGCCAAATTCGTCTCTGCATTGACTTCTGAGACCTAAATAAGGCGTGCCCAAAAGATTACCTTCTGCTTCCAATATCAGAACTACTAGTGGATAACACTTCCAGCTATGACATGTTCTCATTTATGAACGGATCATCGGGATACAACCAAATCAAAATGGCACTTGTAGATGAAAAACATACATCGTTCAGAACACTTATTGGCATCTATTGCTACACAGTCATGCCATTTGGCCTGAAAAATGCTGGAGCTACATGCCAAACAGCCATGAAACGTATTTTTGATGAGTTGATTCATCAAAAGGTGGAATGTTATGTAAAACGATTTGGTGGCAAAAAGTTTAAACTGTAAAAATCACATTGAAGACTTGAGAATTGTATTAGAGAGAATCAGGAAATATGATCTCAAGATGAATCCTCTAAAATGTGCATTCGGGGTATCCTCGAAAATTTCTCGAGTACATTGTACGTCACAGAGGTATTGAAATTTATCCTTTTAAAATCAAGGCAATTGTGGAGATGCCTCCGCCGATGAGTTTGCGTCAACTTCGTTCTTTACAAGGACAGCTCACATTCATCTGTCGATTCATATCAAATCTATCAGGACGCTGTCAACTATTTGCAAGGTTGATGAAGAAGGATGCTCCATTCAAATGGGACAAGGAGTGCTAGGAAGCCTTCAATAGCATTAAAAGTTACTTTTTAAATCCACAATCCTTACAGCGCCTACTCCTGGAAAGCCCCTCATACTATACACAGCAACATTAGAAGAATCCCTTGGAGCATTTTTGACACAACACAACAAAGAAAGTAAAGAGAATGCTCTTTATTATATTAGTCAGAGATTAATGGAAGCAAAAATGAGATACTCTCCCATAGAAACCTTGTTTAGCATTGATCTATGCGGTCAAAAGCTCCATCATTATATGTTATCTCACAAGATTACTCTAATCTCAAGGGCGATCGAAGTACTTGATGATAAAATAGCGTTGGATTCGACGGTAAGATGGGTAGTATTGCTTACAATTTGATATCACATATGTTAGAAAAGCGGTGAAGGAACAAGTCTTAGCATTTTCTAGCAGCACTTCCTATCCCTGCGGACTCTTCTCTTAACGATGATTTGCTAAGCAAATTATGCTCATTCATGAAAGAGAAAAATCACAAATTTGGGAAATGTACTTTGATGGAGCCTCGTCGATCAAACAAATCCAACATCTAAATTTCCCAAGAACAAGAGCAGGAATCGGCATCATCTTCATAACACCAGAAGAAGGGATAATGAGACGATCATATGGATTGACCGAGCCAAGAAATAATAATGAAGCTCAATATGAAGCATTAATGGTAGGTCTGAAAGAAGCTATTTTCATAAGCATTCAAAACTTACATATTTTTGGCGATTCTCTGCTTATTATAAATCAAGTACTTGACATCTATAGAATTAACAAGCTTGAGTTAGCTTTCTATCACAAGCAAGTTCTCGAGCTTATGAAGCGGATACCAAATATCACACGAACTCGAGTCTCGTGATTTGAGAATAGCAAAGCCGACTGCTTAGCAAAACTAGCTAAGGATATGACAAGTATGAATGTTGATTACGTCATGATCGGCATATTACTCGATGAGTTCTAGAGCCAGTAAAGTATCAATCCACGGGGAAGAGGGATTATCAAATCGACGGATCGAGGTTGCTCCTCATACTCCCAAAATCAACAAAAGCTAGAAGAGAGTCCATTGATTAGAGGTAATCCTTCTTACTTTAAAGAAGGCAAATTACCAAGTAATAAATAATTGGCGGCTTCGAGAAGAGAATGTTTACTATGCTTTTGTCAACAATATTTATATAGATCCTTTGAATAAATGTGGCTATGGCCTGAGTGATGAAGCTAACAAAATGATGGTTGAAGTTCATGAAGGACTTTGTGGTGCACATCAGTCAAGTTCCAAGATGGCAGTAAAAATCAAAAGGATGGGCTATTATTGGTCATCTATGGTGAGAGACTGTATTAATCATGCTAAGAAGTGTCATGAGTGTCAAGTACATGGGAATCTCATCTATCAACCTCCAAATCCATTACACCCAACAATAGCATCCTGACCATTCGAATGTTGAAGTATAGATGTAATTGGACCAATTGATCCACCCATTCGTCGGTGGACACGCTTCTTAGCGGCGATTTTTCTCAAATGGGCTAAAGCTGCTCCATTTAAAGAAGTTACTGCTGACCGAGTGATCAACTTCTTCACGCATAATGTGGTCTATAGATTTGGAGTGTCACGCCGAATAATTTTTGATAATGACACAGCCTTTAAAAGCGCAAACATTTATAGATTCGTCGATCGACACAAAATTGATTGGCGATACTCCTCAATATATAATCCCAGAGCAAATGGTTTGGCAAAAGCTTTCAACAAGACATTGGTCAAATTGCTCAAGAAGATTCTCACTAAAAATAAGAAAGAATGGCATACCAAGCTAATAGAGGCACTATGGGCGTATCGAACTACCTACAAGGCGCTGACTAAAGCCACTCCTTATTCATTGGTATTTGGAATTGAAGCAGTTCTTCTCGAAGTTGAGTTGTCTTCACTTGAGCCATCCATAAGATCAAAACACTCCGAAGATCAAAACACCTCATCTAGAAATGAGCAATGTAGAATATCGCAAACATTCCAAAATAATTCAGAAGAAGACCAATTCTCCCAATCAAAATTTGGTGGCAAATTTAATTGGGAAGGCCATTTTATCATTATCAATGAGTGACATACAAATTCATCAACCTAAAGGGTGAAAGACCAATGCCACCAATTTATGATCGTTACTAAAAAGTATATATATTTAGTTACATCGCGGCATTCATTGGTATCCCTAAATAATATATACTTACTAAATAAAAAAAAAAGATTTTAAAATTCCTGTGGGGCATTTTAGATTTATTATATAGACAAAAACAATGTTACATGTTAAAACTCTCTTAAGAGCATATCAATTCAAATATGTATTTTTTATTTTTCATCTTGAATTCCCCTACAATAGGGGATATTTTAGTTTATTTGGGTCATATCGTTATAAGAGAGATCCTCGAATATATCCTGATTCAGGTTGACATCGAGCTATAGGCCAAAATCCCTGAATATATATCCAAGTTTGTCATTATTAAGTTGCTAAGAACTCTAATATATTTACATCCATAAATTGAAAAATTTATCCTAAAGTCAAGATAAGAATTCTACATCTAAGAACTCAACAAGCCCATAAATGGTCGAAGAGCGACGCTCACTCAACAAGCCGCAAAAGGAAAGAGCGTCATTAGTCCGATGACAAAACCACTAACCCACTACGCCTTAAGTGAAAACTTCGAGTAGGTTCTAAAGGTCGAACTCAACAAGCCCAAATGTGGCGAGTTCGACGCGCTCTCCTCACTCAACAAGCGTAAGAAAATGGCGTAGTGAAAGAGCCTCGCTTGTCGCCAATGATGACGTTGTTCAATCTCAAACTAGATCCGACTTAGTGATTATAAGCAACCAAGAGAGATCTTTGTACTTGATCGATAGATCAAGACAATCTGAGGAAACTCTCAATTTATTCTCAAATGATCTGATCAAGCTCAAAGCATAGATCAAAGCCAATCTCTTCATCAAGTCCATCAAAGCAAAAAGTATAGGACCGAGGAAGCAACTTCATAGTTCATACAAAGCCGGTGGCTAAACTAAAAAGGAATTTTATGGTTATTTAGTCTATTAATGGACACGTTGCTAGACTAATAACTCAACATTGACCCTATATAAGCCGGAAGGCTGGATCATCTGCATTTACCCTTCAACAAGTCCGTCGAAGCAGCAAGTACAAGATTCATGATGTACATACACTTCCTGACAAGTCAATATGGATAAATCAGGTCAGTCCTTCATCAAGTCCGTCAAGCTTAAAGCTAAGACAGAAGGAATTTCAAATCCGACCAAGCATGGATAAACCAATTCCCCAGCAGAGTCCTTCATCAAAACAAGTAGATCAATTCCTCCATCAAACCCAACCAAGCACGAGGCTAGGGTTCGAGGAAACTCAAATCTTTAATGACATAAAAGAAAGATATCTTCAGTAAATCCATTGAAGTAGAGAATAGATTGTGTAAGAACTCTTATCTATCTGACAAGTCGATTCTGACAAATTGGTCAATCCTATCATTTAGTATGTCCTAAATAAGACATCATACTAATGACAAATCCTAGTAAAGCTCCGTAAGCTATTGCGATCGAAGCTGAAATGAGCCAAGTTTCGTAGTCAGCACACAAATTAAACCCAAAGCACAAAGCATAAAAATCAACCCCAGAGCACAAATCAAAGCTGATCTTCTCATCAAATCCCCAAAAGAAAAAATACAGAAGTAACAGAGGAACGCTGATATCCACTAATACAATAAGATGATACATGACTGATAAAAAAAATAAATCATGGGAGCCTAGATTGTAGCTCCTGAAGCTGTGCTGAATAAGCTGCTAAAGACGGCTACTCACTCTCGCTAATCAGAAGCATCGGTAGCTCAAAGCATCAAAGATCTACCATCGCCCGGTGTGGCGATAACGCCGTTGCTCCCCGCTTATATCCCCGCTCAACCTGCAGCTCTCTAATCCTATCATTCAATCTGTCTAACTCAGAAGAAGCATCTATCGAACTCTAATGGTCATGTCGTAGAGCTTCAACACTCTCCTCAAACTCATCTTGTGCTAGGTCAGCCGTCTCTCTACGAAGCCTGACCTGCTCTTGAAGCTCTGTCAATAAAGTGCTAAAGCGGACAATACTTAATGATCTCATCCGGTGGATTAAGAACTCTGTCTCTACAAAGAGTCTCCAGATACCTGAGAACCTGCTCCTCCAAGCCAGTACGAGCTAGAAGATCCAAAATAGTGTTCACATAAGATGTGAAGCTATCCAGTGACTCTGGTGAGTCGAAAGTAAGCTGAGAAACCACGTCCCTCAAAAACACCAAGCCGCATTCTTGCATGCCCCTGTCACATGGATTTGGCCTATAGGGAAGACGATGGTAGATCTCAGACTGATAACTTACATCAGGCACCGCAATGAACAAATGAAAACAATCAGCATAAAACAGAGCAGTAAATGTAAAGAAGTGCAGCTAAAGAATAAAGAAAAGGGACAAAGTACCTGAACATGATGAATCCGACTAAAGTGGTATATCGTAAGCAATATAATCCTCGAGGACCCTCACTATCTGATAAGCTTCAGGGCTATGTGTTGGCTCAATAGAGGCCTCACTAGGCATGAAGTCCACCACTTCAGAAGTCCCCTCAAGACAATGGGCAGAGTCAGGCTCAGTAAAGAGAGGTGGCTCCATGGAAAGGGTAATAAAATCGGAAGTGATAGTATCAGAGGTCGACACGTGCGACAGCCCAACTCCAAAGTCCACAATAACATCTCCAATGCTGCCTGACATGTGGCACTTCATCAGAAGTCATAAACGTGGGGGAGGACTCGTGGAACAATCAATTGAAGCCAGCACAGGCTCCGTAGGTTGACTACACCTATGTCTGCAAGTCGGTGAAGAAATATCAGTGTTGTTAAGAGCAGAATCCCTAGCTCTAACTCTGCCACAAGAAGTGGTATCCTCAGCCCTAACCTGCTTGCCAACTGGTGCATCTGTCAAGAATCAAATTAGAGTATCAGACACACTAAGCATATTTTGATAAAAAAAATGGAGGGGAGAGAGGACAAAAGTATTGAAAGAGAGGAGAATAGTGATTATACCTCTAGCATTATAATCTCCTACTAACGGCAACTGACGATGGGTCCTATGATCTCGAGGAACGCCTACAGACCTCATCTTGCGTTCATATTTCCTGGAACCACGCTCCAGAAAAAGGTCAAAAGACAGTTGTACCCAGGTGAGGTAAGTATAGCTAACCCACGTTCGACCTTGTGGAGGGGCTATCCAAAAATGAGCACCGCACAAGCCTCAAGAATGTAGTCAAACAATGAAGCAAAGAAAGTAATGTGTCTCAAGGGGAATCATCATGATCCTCCAAAATAATTATAGGGATGAATGGCTCGCTATCACGAAACGAGAAGAAACCAAAGCAAGATAACTTCGGTAGTGATAGCCTCTATAACAACTGACTGCCCAAATCAATAACATAACCATCCTGGATGTATACTGAAAATGTACTCAGCTACTCTTAATGTCCGAAGGCCATGAAGCGAGGAATACCTTCCATTCTCATCAAGATTGTCAACAAGATCAATCTCTATCAAGTCAGAGGGTAAGCCGAGTATATCCAGCTGGTGAACCAACAAAAATCGATCTCTGACTAAATGGGGAGCAAAGAAGAGCATGTGAATCCAGAGCATGCAAATTCTCTCCATCTCCAAAATAGAGAATGCTCGGTATAACTGTAAGACTATAGGATATCCTCACTCTAAAGAGAATGTTGGATACACAAAATAAGCAAAAGCAACATGTATGTGGTGATGAACCCAAGCATATAAGTACTGCCAAGGTAGAATCACATCTTGCAGCTCTAGGGAACCTGCCGCAAAAATCACCCCCAATATCCTATAAAGCCTGGCTAATACTGCTGGGGCAAGAGTAACTCGCTCACCTCGAGAGATCCTGCTGGCTGCTAATAAAGCGTCTGGGCGAACTAAGCCCTCTATAATGGGGAGCACAAAAATGCGAAGCCATGTCACTATAAAATTGGCTAAGAAGATATCATCGCTCAATCCCTGTAATGCTGGAGAAGTCGCTCCTGCTAATAAAATAGGCTCTGCAGTCTCCTCGGATAAGCAACTACCTTCAGACACACCCAATCGAAAAGGGTCATGTAGTGCTACAGTCTCCTCAGATAGAGCATAATCCTGCAATAAGCTCTGAATCCATATACTCATATAATGTAGCTCGGATCGTAGAGCTCGACACCAAGGTCCGGGTGATAGTGGTCCGTAAGATCAATATAAATAGAAGGCATAGCTACCTGCCGATCATAATCATCTCAAGAAGGCTACTGAAATAACTCCCCATCAGATGGAACACACTCCTCGTAGCGATAACCAAATACGGGAAGACCCGACACAACCTGTAACTCCAAAAGAGTGACTATCAACTCCTCCGGGCCAATCCAGCAAGTGTTACTACTAGGATCCCAGAACTCCACTACTCCACGAGCCTAAGAAGAAGGCATACCCCCAAAGTCAAATAAAGATACATATACTGTCTCATAAATGCCAGTTGTCCGTAAAGTATCTCTGTGAACCTGTAGAATATACCTAACCCATGTGACATATCCATGGGGAAGAGTAGAGCCACAGGAATCCCGGTAAGTCTAGTGAGCGCTATGACAATGGCTCGAGTCTAGACTGCCTCGACTCAATGTTGTCGAACAGTCGTAAGATATCACAATATCCAAAACTTAAGCTACTGTGCTATCCAAAGGATTGTAATCCCCGCACTTCAGCTTAAGGGTAGCTACCCATTCTACAGGATCCTCAAAGGTAAAGGAATCTGAAGTACAATTAAAAAGCGAGGAAGAGTGTGCGAAGAAGCCCTGGTCAAAATCACGTCCTCGAAGCATATCAGTGTGCTACTCAATACCTATCTCTGATATCAACATCTCCACGAGGATCATGTTCAATCCACCGATATCCTCCTCCTAGGCTCATCGATGACGATCATCGATCTCCTTCACTAAACATTCTCCTACCAAGTGATAAAAAGAAATGTTACATAAAAATTTAAATAACAAGTAATCATGTCCACCGCCAAGACGCAATAACAAGAAGTGGAACAAAAAAGAAAGACCGGAGGAGAAAAAGAAAAGTCACCGCTTTCAATGAACGTGGCTCACTCTATGCCCAAATCACATTTGTTGGGGGGCATTTGTTGACCTTCACATATGTGTCATAAGTCAAGTCAAGTCCACAAGTCAAATTCGACGGACTTCGGAGGTAACAGTATGCAAACTAAGGCTCAAAATGCACTGAAGGCCATTGAAAATGGTCAAAACAACCTTTGATCGATGAACGACTTCGTCGTCGCATTCAGAATGTTGAAATTGATCAAAATATAAATATTGCATAATCTAAAGAGCGACCGATAAAGCAATCGAGCTATCAATGTGTCGACGCGCATATCGGAGTTGGGAAGCTGCGATGATGTCCGAATGACCTCCATTCATGAAATTGATCATGCCGTTAGCTTCAAAATATCAAAAACTATCAAATGAGACTGTCCACTCAATTCGGACGAGTCTATACAAATGTCGAATGATTTGAAGTGATAGCGCACAAATCGAGGATAAAATGCACAGGATGTCACCAAAATCAACTCAAATGACCTCCAATCGATGAACGGACTTCGCCATCATGTTAGAATGTCAAAACTAGTCAGAATATAAATATTGCATGACTTGATGATCAACTAATCAAGCACTCGAGTCATCAACGTGACTGCACGCATATCGAAGTTAGAAGACGTCGATGCAAGCCAAACGACCTCCGTTCATGAAATTGATTATGTCGTTAACTTTGAAACGTAGAAATCTATCAAGTAAGACTATTCACACTTAATTCAACAACTCTGCATAATGTCGAGCGGTCAAAAGCGGCAACGCCCATTTTGAGTTAAAATGGACTCAATTTGATGCTAACTTGAACCAAATGGCTGGATGAAAACCGACCGCGGTCGTTGTGTTCAGAATAATGGAATAACCTTATATTGATATATATATTGACCATGTAATTTTATCGACGTAAAATTCACATTAAAGTTGTTTAATCCATTTAAAAATCAATTTAAAATAAAATAAATCTACCCTAATTCCCTCTCTAAGTGATGCGTCTTATCCTATCTCCCGCTTCGGTTGACCCGAAGCCGCTTCTTTCGTGACGGATCGCCCCACTTCACGAGAATCACGAAGAGAGGCTCATGATCCTCCTCTTCCGCTTCGACTCTCCCCTCACGCACGACGAAGCCGCGACGCCTTCCTCCACACGCAGAAATGGTTCCTCCAACCATTCCCAGGACTTCCCTCTTCCTCTAAACTGAATGAGTAGCCTTTTAGATTTCCCTCATCCAAAATCCTTTCCCTCTCCTCCTCCAAACTGAGAGTAAGGTAAACCCCTCCTTTCTTCTTCACTTTCTCTTTTTCCTTTCCATCCTTATTTTTCCCTCATTTGTCATCAAAATCAAAAATCCATCCTTATTTTTCCCTCATTTTTCATCAAAACTGAAAATCCACCCTTATTTTTCTCTCATTTTTACCAAAACCGAAAATCAATTTTCAAATTCACCCATTTTCCAAATCCAAAAATTCCCTCAATTTTCCAAATCCGAATTTCAAACTCCGCTTTGCCGAAATCTGAAAATTTTGCTTCGCTGAAACCGGGGAAGAACAACGTCAAGAGGCGAGTTCTTTCGGTTTCCGGCGTCGCATTCCTCGCATTATCCTTCCAATCTTCGCTTCATCGCAATCGGAGGAAGCAATACCGCCAAGAGACGAGTTTTTCTTTCAATTTTCGGCATCGCATTTCTTGCATTACCTCTCTAATTTTTGTTTCTCCACAAACCGGGGAAGAACACTGTCAAGAGGCGGGTTCTTCTTTCGATTTTTGGCATCGCATTCCTCGCATTACCTCTTCAAATTCGCCTCGCCGCAACTAGAGAAGCAACACCGTCAAGAGACAGGTTCTTCTCTTAATTTTCAGCATACCCAACCTCGTTTTCATGCCGATCATTGCAACGTGCAGAAAAATTAGTCGGAACATGCGGGATATGTGGATGCGGATATATACATGTTTGTGTTTCTTTGCAAGTTTGAAGGCCTCGTCGTGCTCAAGAGGGAGCGATGAGATGAAAAATTGGTTGTGGTGTCGCAAGACACCACTCGCTACGCTCATGAGGGCGTACCGAGAAAGCCAACATCTGTTAGATGTCGCTCCCTCTAGCCGAAATGCTGTCAAAATTTCATCAAAATCTCATGACTTAGAAAAAAAAAAGGTAAAGAATCGGCTTAAGAACTTCGCATAATGAAACCTAAAATTAAAATTCAAATTAAAT
This sequence comes from Cymbidium sinense, assembly GCA_021442155.1. NCBI lineage: Eukaryota > Viridiplantae > Streptophyta > Magnoliopsida > Asparagales > Orchidaceae > Cymbidium > Cymbidium sinense. Next base: position 84,424,566 of record CM038215.1, read on the forward strand.
AAATTCGAACAAAAAGGAAGAAAAATAATATGCGACAAACATTACAAAAAAATAAAACAAAAAGAGGGGAACGAAAAGCACTTACGAGATTTATTCAAACAGAGTTGAAAGCCTGCTAAAGTCTCTAACCGCTCCCTTCAAATGTTCTAACTCCAACCATTCAAACAAATGGAATAGAATATGAGACTCCCTCTTGGCCTTATTTATAGAAATTAGAAGATGTAATGAATGGTTTGCTTTCAAAATAAAAGGATGAGAAAAACGAATATAGGAGAGTTCGAATAAAAAGAGGGGGAAAATGAATATAGGAAAGTTTAAATGAAAAGAGGAGGAAAATAAGAATTACTTTGAGGTGTAAATCTTTTTTTAAAATAATAAACTAAATTATCCTTTGAACTTGTAGCTTCAAAAAAAAATCAATCACCAGAAATTTTCAGAGCTGTAATGTAATGTATACAAATCAAAATCTATAAAAATCATAAAGCTTCCTTTAATAAAAAAATTAAAGAATTTCATTCTAATTATGAATTTTAAAATCAACGAAATCACTAATTAAGTGAAATTATCTGAAACTATAAACTCTTGCATGTGCTCGGACATAGAGATTTCAAGTACAAATTTTAATTTCTGAAAAGGCTGTGCAGGCTAAATTGAAATAAAAAAAAATAAAAATACAAAATCAATCTCATAATTCAAACATAAAATTACCTAAAATTACTATACACCCGCATGAGCCACAACACTTGAATGCTTAAATTCAAGTGTCTGAGGATGCTGCGCGGGTTGCTTCCCGATTTAGTCTTAGGACTGAGTTCGGGTTAACAAAACCTAAAAATCTATAATAAGAGTTTCAAATCTGTGAAATATCCGAAAAACTAATTCTGTCAAGTGACAGTAGATATAATCCTCTGTTAATAGCTAAACAGAGTTTACAGTATCTAAAGTTCTTAAACATATTAAAATTAATCAATTTTTCAAATCAAATTAAATAGCAATCTAAAACCGTTTAAATGGAATCCAATCCTTAAAAGCTTAAAACAAACTCAATCTATTCACCTTACGTAATTGTTTGTCGGGGGTGATAAATTAAGAAAATTCTAGCTCACAAAAGAGTCAATGTGAAATCAAGTATTCTGTTATGTTCACTCTCAATCAATCTCACGCCAGTAAGGACGTGGTCTATATCCTTTGACAACGTGGCTTGGCCAACAGGCTCCACAGATGAGCAATTATGACCAGAGTCCTTTGATCGAGTGGTTTGGTCAGTCAAGCTCCATTATATTGCGATCACGACCGTAGCTCATATGCTCCTCAATGGCTGCCTTTTGAGTTATGAATCATAGGATATACTTGATAGGACAAGCAGCCATTTGTCAACTAAAGTAGACTTAAAACTATCTCCTTAGACAAACACCACCTCAGGTCTACAAGAATTTCTTGGACAACGTAACTCATGTGTTGCTGATGAAGATCCTTCTGTCAGGTCGGGTCGACTATCTCCTCTGACTAAGTAGACTAGGGACCGCGACTGCCCGGGATGATGGAACCATGATCTAGATCGGGCACATCATCATTCCTCCAACCATCCGGTTTAAGCTGAAATAATGAATTTCATAATCTAAATTAAACTTCATATCGCTACTATACGCACGCATTTAGCATCTACTACCAATCAAATTTTTCTCTCACTTATGGGAGGGGTAACTATTGCCATAGAAACCGAACTAGATCTAAAGTCCTCACCAAATGAGGGCAAAATCTCTGGGTAGTGTCTTATCTACTATTTCATCTGCCTTCTGAAAATTACATCAACACTTCAAATCACACTCTCTTCAATTCAAATATTGTCGAGAGGTCGGTGGTGAAATTTCGGAGCCCACAAGAGGTTCACCAATGCTGCAGAGAAACAAAAATATTGTATCCAGTCAATTGACATATAATAATTTGAATCCTGATTGTAACCAAAATCATGAAGGCTTAGTCCAGAAGTGACTTTCAAAAAGGATATGGTAGTTACCTGCAATTAACTAAAAGATCAATTGAAATAATCAAATCATTATACAAATAGTTAGTCATAGAAATACATACTTAGAAAAGGAAGCATTCACATAATGCATATCCTCTAAGATATGATCGATTTGTTATATGAGCACCGAATTTTGTAGATTCTATTCAAAGATGGAGGTGAGAAGTACTAGATGAAAAGTTGAAAAAGATTACAGAATTGCTCAATCAATACTTTACGAGGGTGAGTTACAATAAAATAAAACACACATAGACACACGCACATCCAAATGACTTTTTTTTTAGCCCTTGGATAAAAAATCCATTATTACAACTTCTGCTCTCAACTGTGTGTGCATAAAACGCTTCAATCAATCTACCAACTTATTCTTCTCCTAAGTTCTATCTAATAGGTTTCATAAGCCGCTTGTACAATTTTTCTTATTTCAATTTAACAAAATCTTAATTCATTCCATGTTTTGAAATGGTTTTATGACCAACATCGACCTTTAGTTCTCTAATGTGGGATTATAATCAACAATGCCTATCTTATAGAGCTTCATAAATAGCTCCAAAGAATCAACAAATGATTTAGATTTGATAAAATAATTAAATAACTTGTGATTTGTATAAAAAACCAAAATAAACTTATATCCCTTGAAATGCTTAAAGACAAGTCTACTACATAATTTAGAAATAAAGTCATTTAAGATAAAATTGAAGAGTACCAAGCCAATAGAATCCTAAGTTTCGGTCTATCAAAGTCAACTATGAATACAAATAAGGATATGTGTACAGTGTCTGAAAAATACCTCATCATGCAGTATCTTTTAGCAGAACAGAACAGGTTCCACTTCAAAAGAATCTGCTCCTCCTCACGTGTCAATACTTGCGTTCCTCTTCATGGAAGAGCATCCAATAGCATTCCTACCTCTTTGTTCATCTTAGGCTGTCCTAGAAAAGAATTCTTCAAACTTCGGCGTCCATCCGTTGAACTCAAACCACGATTTTATTTCCATTATCGCAGCTTTGGTCTCATCCAATTTTTCCACATTTGAGAACTCAATATTAGCTTTCACATTGTCATCCTTGCTTTTCTGCATTACATCTTCCAATGGACTTTTCCAACCACTGCATGCGCATCATTTGAGCCCCAACCTCGAGATCCCCAAGCACTACCTTCATTATCTTATTCTTTTATTTTCCATTTATTTGGTTCGAGAATCTTCCAAAACTAGCCTTTTCGAGATTGGACTATTCCGGTGCCGCCTTTACTTGACCGTGCTGTGTAGTCTTAGTGCTTTTCTAATTGATCCACCTGTTGAACCCCAAGGACTTTCCTGAACAGTAGCACTATTATTCTCATTCCATTTATCCGATTTGAAAAACTTCCAAGCCCAAGTTTTCATGCTCGTTCCACCTTTACTTGTACCATCAGTGTTCCATGTGGGCTTAGAACTACTGCAACTTTTAGATGCATCTCAAACCCCAAGCACCATCTCCATGATCTGCAGCTCTATTCTCATTCCATTTATTCGATTGAATATCACCAAACTTTTGGTTGTGGTCATTCCAGTGAGCCTTTACTTGTCATATCGTGTTCAATGCAAATTTATTAGGATTGCTCCAAGTATTGGATGTTTTGGATTCACTTATCAAACCCCAGCCAGAGGATGGCCAAGCACCATCTGCTCTATATTTTCATTCCATTGGTTAATATTATAGGTTCTTTCAGAGTTTCCACTATCCACAAAGGTTTTGTTTGAACCGCCGCATCCTTGTTGAACCTCGTGTTTGACTTCCATATTTAGTAGGCTCGTTTTCAATTCCAGATATCCCACCCCCCACACCATCTTTCTTTAAAGATGATTGGGAATCAACTTTATCTCGCTTCTTTATACTTTTCCATCCTTGCCAACTATTTGGTTTCATTGCACTCTGAACCGATTTCCAGTTCGAGTTACTCACATCCCCTACCTCAGATGATTGTTTTGAATGGAATAGGGATTCGGTTCCATCATCATAAGTTTCCTTCCCAATCAGATGCCACTTACTGGAGAAGCATAGAACTCATATTCACTTTCATACATAAGATCATCAACATCTACCTTTTCAGTTGTTCTGACCAGTCGAAGTTACTACATCCCTACCTCCAGATGATTGTTTTCGAATGGAATAGGGATGGTTCCATCATCATATTTCCTTCCCAATCTATGCTATGCATCGGAGAAGCACGAACTCATATTCACTTTCATACATAAGATCATCAACATCTACTACCTTTTCGATGTTGCACCAAGTCCAAGAAATCATAAGCATCCTTTTCTACATCGATTAGCTTTCACCTACATTAGACAAACATGAAGAAACTATACGCAGTATCTGCTGACATTTTATGCTCTCTCAAAGCATTTTATTGGTGTCTGGAAAATATATATGATATACATTAAAATGCTTTCTCTTGATCAAATACACATTAAGGTTAGCAAGTCAAAGTAAACAACTAGATTTCTTACAAATAAAGTTGTGAATGCCATTTGAAATTTCAAAGCAAGAAGTTTCTTGAAACCATGTTATTGAAACCAAAGGCTTCCGAGTATGTCATGTTATTTGCAACTAGAACGAGGTGCTCTTTAAGTACTTTTTCGCAACCATCTTAATTGAGGCCGAGTAAACCAATGTTGAAAGATATAGGTGAAATGCGATATTAAATATTTGCATACATATTAATGATGAACATTAGATAATTAGTGTCCTCTAAATCAACAAGCTCAATGTTAATAAGTCATTGAAAACATATTGGCAAGAACGCGAGTAGTTCACTATAGGAGATAATCAAAGTCTCTGATTCAAATAAATGAACAAAAGTTGTAAAAAATAGAGAAATACAACAAGCAATATCTATCAAAAGCACTAAAAACACAAACATGAGATATAAGAATGGAGCTCACCTCAATTGACGCTAAAAGCTACAAGAATGCCAAGGTCTTCAACCGCTGATGCCATAGCATAGATCCCATATGAGGTGCATAACAGTGTGCAAGCATCCAAAACAGTTCTCCAAGCATCACCATTTTTCGGTAAAACTTATCAATAATGACTTCAATAGCTAGTTCTCCCTTCATTGGTCTCCTATTTCTCACCAAAGTAGTGGCCCTTGGTTCAACCTGATGATATTAATGAATCTACTCTAGAATCACCTAGAGTATCATCAAGAAGGATAAAGTAATAAGTATTTTCTAATTTTCCAAAACCCAACAAAACTAATTAATACAATTAAATGGAAACAACATGAAATTTAATAAAACTTTATCAAGAGGTTGGACGAACTAAGCAACTCTTAGAGAAAATAAGAGCTATCTTTAACGTTATGCATCCAACACACATGGGGACAAGGGCCTTGAATTGTTTAGTAAAGGCTAAATTGAAGCATTTTAATGTGCCTATGCATCCAACATATAGGGGACAATGGGCTATAAAGGCCCTCAAAGATCTCATGTGGTGATCTTTCCATTCTTGTCATTAAAATGATTCAAGGTAATTGCAAGATATGTTGTTCTAACAAGATTCCAAATCTATAAAGCATTTGCAAACTCTAAATGCCTCTATTTTAAGATTTTTTGCAATGAATAGTTTCCTCTTCTCAAGAAAATAAGCAATTCAAAGCAAAAACTATCAAAAATTTTTAAGCGACAAACTTTCTCCATATTATTATCACTAATATCTAAATTTTGATGATGGCTCTGAAAATTTTCCACCACCTCTCAATTAAGAGTATGATTTATGGTCAAATTTTGAATGGAATAGTAAATGAGACACTACCTAGAGATTTCTCCCTCATTTTGTGAGGACTTTAGATCTGGTTCCAGGTTTCCTAATAGGCTCAAGCACCTATAGTTAATTACCCATCCCAATGCTGAGAGAGAACTTTCGATTAAGGCTAGTCGTTAAATCGCTGAATGCATAGCGTATAATAATAACATGTGGAGTATAAAACTATGAATTTATGAAATTCATCATATTAACTTAAAGCGGATGGTTGGGGGAATGATGACGCTATCAAGATCTCATGGTTCCGCTATCCCATCGGTCCCTACTACTTAGAGGAGGTAGAATCTAACCCGACCAAAGGATTCTTGTCACCATGGTTGCGTCCAAAAAAAAATCTTATGACTGGTAATGTTTGTCTAAGGAGACAAGTTTAAGTCTAACTTAACTGACAAATGGCTTTTTGCCCTATCAGGTGCACCCAACAGTTTACATCTCGAGAGATAGAGTCATTGGGGAATATAATGAAGCTACGCCATATTATAATATAATGGTGTCATTTGGCATACCAAAGGACTCATATATGGAGCCAACCAAACCACAATAAAAAAGAGCTACGTCCTTACTAGCAAGAGATTAATTGTGAATGAACATTGTAACACTTGATTTGATTACTTTGTGAGCTAGAAGTTTTTAATATCACATTCAACAAACAATTGCAGAATGTGAATTGAGTTTTAGATTTAAGTTTTAGATATTGGATTTCATTTAATCATTTAGAACTTAGTGATTTATTTAATTTTACATTTATATTGATAATTAATTTAGATTAATCTGATATGAGCTTATAAGCACATTTTGATGATAAATATCCCCTCCAATTGAAATCTTCATTCAACACAGCCATCATCGGGATATATAAGTCTGCTTAATCATTTAATTTATTATTTCAGATCCTAACTCTATTAATTTAATAGAAGATCATATCTAGATTTATATTTTGAGAATTTTGAATTTAAGAATATTGAATATAAATATCTTAAATATTTTTATAATGATGACCCCTTCGGTTGATATCTTCAAACAACTCAGCTATCATTGGAGAATTGATCATTCATTTTGATATTCTAGATCTTGTCGACTCTATTCATTTAATAATAGAAGATCAGATCTAGATTTATATTTTGAGAATTTTGAATTTGAGATTATTGAATATGAATATCTTAAACATTTTTATAATAATGACCCTTCCAGCTGATATTTTTAATCAACTCAGTCATCACTGGAGAGTTGATCATTCATTTTATTATTTCAGATCCTATCGACTCTATTAATTTAATAATAGAATATCAGATTTATATTTAAACTTTGAGAATTTTGAATAGCAATAACCCATATGGTTGATATCTTCAATCAACTCAACCATCATTGGGAAATTAGTTTATTTGATCATTTAATTTATTGTTTTAGATATTGTCGATTTTATTAATTTAAAAATAGAAGATCAGATCTACTGTCATATGATAGAATTAGTTTCTAAGAAGTTTTACTAAATTGAAATTCTTCTAATATTATTATTAGATTTTTAAGTTTTGTTAATTCAGACCCGGTACTAAGGACCCAACCGGAAATCAACCCTCCTAGCATCCTCAAATACTAAATTCATGCATTCAGCGTAGTGTCAGGGCCCATGTGAGTGTTTAGAATACTTATATGAATTTGAGAAAGATTGAATTAAATTGAAGATTGTTTTATATTTCATACAAGAATTCATTTCTTTCAAATAATTGCACAAATTCTGAAACACTTGAATTGAATGATAGTTAGCTCCATAATGCAAAATTGATATATTTGAAACTTGCTTAGAAATCAAATCAATGCCTTATGCCTACTAGCATAGATGAGTTGCAGATTCCGTGGCATAGGATATTTTTACTTTTGTTCAATCATTTGAAATAACATCCATCTTTTCACATTTAGTTTGAAATTCATTGAATTTATAAGTTTTGAAGAAGCTTGAATTGTTCTTATTGTTGAACTTCCAATTCTTCAAAAGTTAATCATGTTTAGTATTGATTCTCATTCATGAATAAACTATTGCATCTTCTTTATGCTTGATCATGCGTATCCAACTTTTTAGTTCTTTCAAAATAAGATGTAAGTATCATATGAATGTTTATCAAAAAATCACATGTAATGCATATAGGTGAATGTATAACTCATTATAAGCTTCTCTTTTCACATTTTTTTATTCCTTCGCCCTTCTTAATAATCCCAAAAAAAGAGCTATAAAAAAATCCAATCATTCATTTAATAGCTTTATTTGTATTAGATGAAAAGTTATCAAGTCATGTTCTTGTTTGCAAACAACCCATAAAGTCCTCTTGTAAATCATCTTTCAAATCTAACTTGAGCTTTATTTTCATGTGGGAGATGATCTTCAAGCATAGTATCATTTATATATTTTGTATAAGTTCTATGTCTTGCTCACATTTGAATTAGGTTCTTATAATTATTTGGACTAACAATAAGCTATTGATTCGCATTATGAATATCATTTGAATTTGCTTGTTGTAGCTTGATTTTTCTTATTTTGATGTTTTAGAAGTTTTATATTCAACCTTAATTTTGGTTTGATATTCAATTTAAGTCCAAAAATCTGGCTAAATTTCGACAACCTCTCGATGACATCCCCACATAGAAGGCTACATTAGGAGTGCTAGAGCCTTCCTACTATGCTCAAAAAAGCATCATAGTCTCATAATCCGCATTAGGGATCTTCTAAACCCACCACGCTTAAAAACACGCATAGCCTTCAATATCCGCATAAGAGATATCCCTGTTTCTCTCGCCAAGAATACGCACAAAGTACTTATATCCAACAAGTATTATGTTGAATTAGTAAATACAGAAATTTAATACATTAAGCAAGCATATATGCAAGTGTTTGGAATGAATTCGGCAACCTCCCGACGTCGTCCCCACATAGGGGGCAGCATCAAGGACTACCTTAGCCTACTCGCCACGCTCTTCTAAGCACAGCGGTAGGTATTTTGCAACACCACGGCTGTAGTCTTTAAACTTGCCACACTCTTCTGAGTGCAGAGAGGTCTTCAAATGTCTGCATAAAATAAAATATACATACATATTTTTTTGTATGTTGATTTAACTTTGATTTGTTGTTTTCATTGAAGTTGAGTTTAAGCTCACAGGAGAAAGGGCACTGTTAAAATACAGAAATATATATGCCAAACTTGCAGGAAGAATGGGCTGATTTCTATATTCTATCTAGCCATTTCTCATGGACTTGAATCCCTTCCACTATTTTCCCCATATTTAAGAGAATTAACTCCAAAGAAATTATCAAAATTCTGAGAGAGCTTAGAGCATTCAAGAGCGCCACTTGGGCTACTATTTATAAATTCCCGATTGAGCATGGCATTTGCACAGGCTAGAGTGATTGGCCTATTTGTGCCTGCTAACAACACTACCCATTCACACTCAACAGTAACACGCAAAGCTAATCCTGCAAGTCTTTCAATTGCTCCCACTGCAACCAGCACTATAAACCAAAGTTGGAAAAGCATGGCCGATGCAGAAGTAAATGGTGAGCAACTGAGGGCTTCTATGATCATTGTAGCTGACAATAGCTGAGCAGCTGTATAATATTAAGACTGTGATATGCATGAATTCTCGGGAAGTGATCCATAAGATTACCAACCAAAGCGACTTCGATGAAGACTGAAAGCTTGCCAAAGAAACCCACAACAACAACTGGCAGAAGGCTTGGATGACGAGTTGCAACAGTTGTAGGCCATGCAAAATTCCACAGTTGTCCACCATATTTCCAACAAGGAAGCTCGCATATAAAGCATATAAACTAGCAGGGTGAGGAGGAGTGGCTGCCAGGGCATCTTGTTCATCCTTGGTTAGAATTGGTACTCCAGATGTCTCGTCCTCCATGGCAATTGAGCTAGCATCTACATCAACAACAATATCTACAATCGAGCATTTTGAAGAAAAGCCACCAGACCTGTAAAGGGAGTACCTTGGCGGCCTCTTGTTGTAAACAGAGATCAGGTACCGCTGCCGCCTCCGATACTGAGAAACCAAAGGCCTTCCCGCTGCAGCAAAGGAGGTTGCGAGAAAGAAGAGTGAATAACCAACCTCATTGGCGCTTAACAAATCTGGGATTGACGAGACCTCCGGCCTCCTCCCGCCCACTCATGCGGCCTCCATTGCTCGACCTATCCAAAATCCAGGGTTCCTTATTGGAGTGAGCATCGTCGCTACTTCGAAGTCCTTGCTCCGTCGCACCAAAGGGCGAAGATTGGGATGGTTTTGGCATTCCGCCGTGAGGAGCTAGGAAAGAGTGAGAGTTCGGCCAAGGAGGAACTAGTCATTTTGTATGGGCATGGCTTGTAGGGAGAAGGTCATCGAGCTGTAGCGCGGTGTGGAGGAGGCCTGGAGCTCTGATCTTCGTGTGGGAGAAGGGAGGCGTTCAGACTTTCTGTTCGTTTTGCCTGCGTGCGTGTCATATGGGACGAACGAGAGGGACAGCAAACCGCTTCACATGGCCTGGTATGGCAAAGGTTATTGGCTGGATGGGAGGTGACGCATGACAATGCGAGCTGTGAGTTTCAAATAATTGGCTGGATTAAGAGATAATCAGATGAATTTATTTTGAAATATCTATTAATTTTGACAAAATTTTAAGTGTGATAATTTTAGTTAAATTGGATGTATATTCTAAGTAATTTTTTAATGTTTAAGTTTCAGTTTAAAATCGTTTGATTCTTAAATGGATTACTTTTAATTAAAATTATATTATCGCCCACTGCTTGATTCGTAGAAACACATCGAATCGATGTGAATAGTTTCGTTTGATAGATTTTGATATTTGAACAATTTCGATCAATTTCTGAATCGTTTGGGCATCGTGACTTTTACTCGATGTCGCGATTTATTTCTTCGATGGATTACAATCAATTGTATAATATATATATATATATATATATATATATATATATATATATATATATATATATATATATATATATATATATATATATATATATATATATATATATATATATATATTGATGTTTTCGATGATGAATTTTGGTTAGTCTGGAGGTCATTTGATTTATTTTTAGCAATCTAGTGCATTTTTCAATTCGCGATCGTTGAATTATTCGTGAGCTTCGACGATTTATAACTGGAGGTCAGATGCAACCCTTATTCAATAGCTTGTGCTAAAATCTAAAATATGTATGCTCAACTCATTGATTAAAGGAATAGCTGATGGTGGCCACTAAGCCTTAAGTAGAGTTGGTCAATTGAGTCAACCCACAAGCAATTTCAGCTCATCAATAATGTGAGGATATGATTTTCGCAATACTTAATTTTCTTACTAGTTTTCTTCTCAAGCTACACTGTCTACTTGCTTAGGAACAAAAATCTTCATGAAAAATCAAAAATATAGACTTGTAGAAAAAACATCTTTTATATTAACATTAAATTAGAATGAATATGGACCTAAGTACTCTTGATAATAAGCTCAATGATCATATAACTTGAAGCTCATATCATTTAACTTGAATATGGTCCTAAGTCCAACCATCAACTTTTCAATATAAGTTAGGTTAATAACATCTCAACTTGTGCCAATTAAGACTTCTTTTACCCACACATACATCTACGCTATTAGTCATCAAACTTATTATGATTTTACTTTCAAAAAAATCTTGTTATGATTTTATAATAATATGCTTCATCATGGCGAACTCATACAATTCAATGTCTTGTGGCCAAAATAATAATAATAATTCAACCATGGAACCAACATCAATTAAATGGATCGAGGTTCAACATAAAATAGAAAGCTTTCATCAAATTATGAAAAGACACAAAATATTAACTGCCAACACGTACCAGCATTATTAAAGTTAGTTAGGATTGATATTGCAAAATGAAAACTTCACCAATAAAGCTTAAAAGAAAATCAACATAGATTAAGTTGAATGAACAAATTAAAAACCTTCTTGCAAGTGTTAAAGATCTTGCCTCTCCTCTAATTATAGTTTCCCAACAGTCTTGGAAAGGCTCTTTCAAGCTCACTTTACGAGAGAGTAATTCCTAGAAAATAAATTTGTCGATGGTTGAATACATCATCGAGGATACACCAAAACTTTATTGAGTTATTTTTTGTTTCATAATCAATGTAAGGTGTTAGATCCAAGTGAAAGGTCAACATTCCAAGACTAAGCACATTTCCCACCAACCAGAACACATTAAATTAGATCAAATAATGAGTATTGTCTTTGTAATGCATCCAACCACCATCATTGTATCTAAGCTCAGCTTCATGCTCGTCTTTACCTCTAACTGGTATTGGATTCCATAATTCTCATTCAACTGAGAAAGATCAACATATCTTCATCTTCCTCAACCATCTACATTCCAACTTATTAAATTTGCTTTGTATTCCACCCTTCCTGAAGGAAGTACCAACCTGTTGTATATAATCCCAACCAACTTGAATTTCTCATTGACGTACCCCACCTGAAATTTTTTAATTCTATTAGCCGTTCTATTTATTTTTTTCACAAACAAGAACTAAAATACTAATTAGAAACCTTATAATTAAAATGAACGGCAATAATCCAATAAAATTAGGAACCTATAAATTTTTGAAACTCTAGAAGCTCGTGTTTCTCTAAGAGATAATATTTAATGTTCTTTTTTAGACTGTTTTGAATGTAATGAACATTATTCATCACGCCAGTCTTTTTTTCCTTTCTTATTGTATTGTATAAAATATTTCTCACATGATTAATAAAGATAAAGTTACCTATCTTCATCAATCATTTTTATTCCATTTTATTTCACTTTCTTTGCATTCCACAACTTCCTGAATGAAGAGCCTGCCTTTTGTAAACAATCCCAAACAATTTCAATTAAGCACTCACAAAGCAACTTTTTTTTTATAAAATTCACTTAAATTCTTTTTAAAATTATGCTAGTTGTTTTATTGATCCTTTTTTACTTGGTAACTTCCAAATCACACATAATGTTCATTATTGGTGGTGTTGAATTTACTTATCATTACATTGGTATTTTTATTGCTCACACAATTCTTCTATTATTTTAGAACTGAAAAAACTTATACTCCAATCTTTCTTCAGAACTAATGGGCACGAAGAAATTAGCAATAGTATATTCTTGTCTTTTCAGATTAGTTTATAATCAAAATTGCTTAGTGAAATCTCAAATTCTAGCATCATTTGGCTATGCATCACAATAAAAATGCTTCCAGGATCTATCATGATCCAATTAAAAGTTATTCTTAGTTTCTTATATTGAATGTCCTAATTGGAGGTTTCCCTATAACCCCTACTTGATCAGTTCATATTATTCTTTTTATATTCCCTTTGGTTTAGTCATTTGAATGGGCACAATTACTAGTAAAGTTTCTCTTCGTCAAATAAGTCTTAAATATGTCTACGACTTATGTTATGTGCAATTCACAACTAAAGGACAACTCTCATCCTCTATAGTTTTAGGACAAAAATGTGGAGAAGATTTTCCAATCTTTTTGGTGAAAGTATGGATTTTAATTTTTAATACATTATTCCTCTAGAAGGGATTTAAATATAAAAAAAAAACAAGGAGGTTTAGGGTGTGAGGTTTAATTCTTTCTATTAGATGTGCGGTATACTCAAAAAGAAGAGGAACAATAGATTTTTCCACAATCAATATATAGAGAAAAAAGCCATTTGGTACAACATAATGTACCAAGCAAATTTTTGGATGGATTATAGGCATAGCAAAAAGGTTCGCTCCATTATAAATAAAAGATATGATATTAATCTTTATGATCCGCCTTTAGATTTGTATCATGATAGTTTTATCCTTGCAATGCACTAATAACAAAAGATGAAACATTAATCTTCATGATAAGCTCTTAGTGATATCATGATACAATTTGCTCATGCAGTTTCTTTCATGCAAATTGTCTAGTTAGTTTCTTTACCTTATTTTAGAGCATTGTAATATTTCCTTCATCAACCTTTGCATTAAAAAGAGGAGTCACCCAGCTATTTAGTCCACACAAAAAAGCATGAACTATTGAGACATAATATCATAGGTGTCAAAATACAATTAAAAGAAGTGTAACTTTATCATAGCATACAAACATTATGCATCACTGTTACATGTAATCTAATGTATCTATTGCTACAGAGCACTAACATCGAAGGGAATCATTAATGAATTGCATTATAAAAATAATAGTCTAATAAATTACAATTCAAAGAATATAATTTTGCTAAAAAAAATAATAACAGAAAATAAATATCTAACAAATGATAGCGAACAAGCATAACACCCTTATAACAAAAAGAAAAGTAAGAAAATAAAAGACATTTTATGCTTGAGAAGTGATGAAGATTAAGCAGTAAATAGTAAAGAAATAAGGCTACAAATAATGTATTTAGGATATGTGACACAAAATTTTATATGACTAGATTAGAAACACAAGTCAAAAATGCAAACAATAAAAATATCTATGTAGCGAGAATAAAGACTAAATATTTGTTCGCAACATTTTAGTATCTTACCTTTAATAATTGTCTCCAATAAAACATGACAGATAACATTTGCCATATTGTGTATTACTCCATCTAGAGATTCACCGGATATTTTACCATCTCTATCATTGTAGTAGAGCACAAACATGGGGTACCAGATAAATTTGCTTCATCTAGCTTTTGACAACATTCACTATAAAAACATATAGGGCATTAGGCTCTAGGCTTCATTTAATAGAATTGTTTATAGTAAAATTGGTGAAGGAACACAACTTTCCTATTTTTACATAACAATATATTAGTATTCCTGTAAAAGCATCTTTCATGTTGTGCATGAACATTATGGTAAGCGTTGTAGCATTTCTCACCCAAATAAAAACCCACTAGCTTTGCATATATTACTCTACCACAAACCAGCTAGAAAGCTCAACAAAAGCCCTATCATATTAATTTAGCCTCAGAAGAAATGAACAATAAAAGTTAGATTGCACTGTTGAACAAAAAAAAAGTCAAGCAGAGTTTCTTAAGTGAAGGAAGCCTCAACGTGTAAAGCCTGGTAAAAAAAATTAACAAATTTGAATTGACATTAATCAATTTAATTGACATTAATCAGTTCTTATTTTTAAGTCAGAAAGGGGGTCAAATGCATATAAAGTGTGAGAAAGGAGATGATATGCTAGGCTAACTTATTCAATTGAATTAATCAGTTCTTATTTTAAGTTAGAAATTCGAACATATATATAAAGAGAGAAAGGAGATGCTAGCTAGCTAATGTGGTCTCAAGTAGTAAAAGAGATAGAGATAGAGAGTATACAAATGGACTAGGGGGGGAAAGGAGAAGGAGAAGAGGAAGAAAGAGTTAGAGACATGAAACCAGAGACAAATTAAGCTAGGTGATTAAGGATATGTTTGGGACAACTGTAACTTTTTGAAAAACTAGTTGTAAAGCTATTGTGGGAAAACCAACTTTTTTGAAAAAATTGCTTTGTGTGTTACAAATATTTTCTTTTTAAAAAAAATTCAAAAGATTTCACACTCTATAGCTGGTTCTCAACAACTTTTTTCACCATAACTTTAGCGAAAAAAAATAAACTAAATAGACATTTTTATTTTTTACAAAAAAAAATATCAAAAAAGCTATCAAACATCCTAAGGCTCTTCTTTATATTCTCTTCTAATTCAAATGTAAAGTTTGACCTAGATTTTTTATTCCATATATATAAACCCTAAGATTAGTTTTTTTAAAGGAAAATTTGCTATGGTTTTAGCGTGGAGGAGAAGAGCATACCAAGAGGAGGGGGTGATGATTTTAGAAAAAAAAGTATGCATATGAATCAAAAATTTTAAGAATTTAATTTATTTAAAGCTTGCGTATTTATATTTTGAAATTAATTTTAGAAATATTAAGGGACTATTTGGGTCACTTTTCTTTATTTTTTGAATTTTATTTTATTTTTACTATTTTATTTTAAAGTAAAAAAAAATGTTTTGCTGATAAATATTGTTTTTAACAACATTCAAAATATTTAAAAGTTATTTTGAGTATTTTAAAAATAATGTTATTTATTTTTGAAAATAAAAAATAAAAACACTTTAAAACACACTAAACATGTTTTAAAAATAGCATAAAAAACCCAAAACAAAATTGATCCCAAACAACCCCTAAGGTTTTAAAATTATAAAATTAGTTGCAATTTTTTAATGAAATTAGAAAGATAATAGTTTAATTATTATGATATATTCATAATTTAAATATAATTTATATTATCGGTTAACTTAAAATTAATAAATTAAAGATTTATTTATTAAGTTAAGTGAAAACATTAAATTTGATTATGCACAATTAATTTAAGTAACAATTAATTAAATAATTTTATATATTTGAAAAGAACAAAAATATAATTAAATAATCATAAAAATACTATTATGTGCATATGGTTTAAAAGAAATAATTTATAAATATAACTATGATATATTATATTAATTTGAAAGTAACTAAAGAAATAATAGTAGTATATAAGTTGTCCTATAAAATAATATTCAAAAGAATAGCTAAATGACTTGAACAAAAGAATAGCTAAATGACTTGAACAAGATCAAGTGTGAAATTTAAAATTTCTTAACTATATGGCTCAAAATTATTAGCCTTCATATTTGGTTTGTAGATTGGGCAAGTGTTGAAGTGTGAAAAGAAGAGCTTAAAAAAATCAAACAAATTCGTTTAATATTATGCTCTAAAGTAATTGTGAGATGGATGCATTAATTTCTAAATCAGAATAAATTTGTTCTGCTAAATCAAGTGTATTAATTGTTGTCGATACATGTCAAATCAATCATTACTACAAATTAAATTATGATTTATCTCTACTATTGAAATTACTTGACATGTTGAAATGAATGTTATAAATCTTTTATCGTATTTTGTTATTTAACTTATGCACTTTATGTTATAAAAAAATATTGAATGTTATGAAGAATACAACTGAAATGAACTGTATAGAAGTATCTACATGTGTTTGTAAATAGATAGAGTTCTACCCCTTATGATAATAGTTGTGGATGCAAAGCTACGTGCACGCATGCATAAAATGAAAAGCATGTTGAATAGTATTGATAATAAAAAAGGAAGGTATAAACTGATACTTGTTGTTGCTGCACATCACTCTCCAACCTAAAGATATAATGTTACATCCATGTCTTTCTAAATATTTGAATTGGAGTACAAAAATCTAGGAAGCGTTTACCATCAAATCGTGACACTCATCTATGCACACAATATAAAGGAAATGACTTGAACATTGAAGAACATCATCAAAAGCAAGTAATATGAAATCTCTGACATGTGATTTCCTTTATTTCAACTAAAGGGTAATTAAATTAACAATGGGAATATGCGTCGTGACATATCAACTCCTAGATCTACATATATCCCATAGTCCTCATTCAAGGAAATGTGTTTATTTTCAAGCTTAATCTCAGAGTTTAACATATAGACATTCCCTCAGAGACCACATTCAAATCAAAACAAACCCAAACATTTATTGATTTTAAAGGTTCTTTTCAAATCATGATATTGAAGTTGGCATAACACACAAAAAAACTTCAAAAACTAAAGGCACATTCATGTACATGTGCTTGTATGCATTTCCATGTGCATCATTACTAATGGATATACATTATGGATAGGCATGTGTCTACGCAAGGGAAACACGATGCAAAATTTTATGAACAATATTATGGACTTCTTTAAGGAAAATTTTAGAGAGTTGCAGTTTTACAATAAAAAACAACAAAAGCACACAAAAGTAAGTTGGGGTTCAAATATTATAACCATGCAACTTCTAGAAATTGATGAACTTAAAAAAAAATAAGAAATTTATGACCTGGTTGACAAAATAATTCCTTTAAATAATAAGGAGAGATGTCCTTTCTTCTTATGATGGGTCGATAGAATCTCTTGACACTTTGGAAGAATGCCCTCCAATCTCTTATTATATGCTTTCAATCACCCTATTAGATGAAAGAACAATACTTCTCATAAATAAATACTTCATGATCTGAATAGATGCAATGCACTAAAGTTTAAAAAAAACACACCTTATCAATATTAACATGTCCAATAAGGTAACGCTTACAAACTATTACAATGAACAATTTGTTTTTTGTACCTTAAAATATTTTAGAGTTTTGTTCAACAACAATATAAACTAGCTTTATGATATAGTCAACAAGACTTTCAAATATGAAGATGTGCAAATGTAGAATAAAAAAAAAACAAAGAGATAAAAAAAACTCAAAATCACAAAAAATGATGTTACTAATTTGTGAGACAAATCAAATAATTTTATAAAATCTCAACATAGGGAAAGATGCTAAAGGAAATGCATAAATATTATATTTTTTATATATTAAAATAAGTAAAAAAGGGCTAATTTGTCTAGATGAGCATTTCACATCCTCATTAATTTATTATGTTGAAAGGAGATATTTTATGTAAAATGAGGATATCATGTCCAGTGAAACAATTAGCCTAATTTTTTGTAATTTGGGAGCTCATGAAGTGATTGAATCTTCCTTGAAGATTTAGCCAAGGATAAAATAAATTAACCATGCTATTGAAATTAGTTGAAATTGAAATGCCAAAGGAGCAGTACTTCCATTCAGTGACACAAACAAACATAAATTTTATAAGAACTCATTTTTTTATCACTTTTTTATGTTCACCATTCTAAATATGATATGTCAGTAAATAATATAATGGAAAACACATAAAATCTTGCACAAAAATGTAACTAGTATTAGATAGAAAAATATCTTGTTAACCCTTTTAGACAAAACCAAATAAGCACGGTATTAGATAGAAAAATATCTTGTTAACCCTTTATTGACCTCCACTATGTGTCATAAATTGTCAAAGTCTAATTGAGGACTTGAAGTGAGAATCGCAAATGAAAATGCACTATAAATGATACAACCTCCGATCAATACGGACTTTTCTGTGCGTTGAACATCAAAATTGGCGATATAAATTACATAATCTAATGATCAAGCGGTCGGGTCGTTAACATACCTGCATGCATATCGAGATCAAGAGGTGCCGATGTAAGCCGAACGACCTCTGTTCGTAAAATTGAGCACACTATTTGCTTCAAAACATCAAAAACTATCAAATAAGACTATCCACGCTCAAATCGGATGAGTTTGTGCAAATGTCGAGTGATCGAAAGTAATAATAGCGTTGAGAAATCTAAATCACTAAAATCAACCCAAATGACCTCTAATCAATGAGCGGACTTCATTATTGTGTTCAAAATGTCAAAACTAGTCAAGATATAAATATTGCACAACGATGATCAGATCACGAGTTATCAATGTATACGTACATATCGAGATCGAAGTGGCGATGTGAATTAAATGACCTCCGTTTGAGATTGATTATGTCGCTAGCTTTGAAATATCAAAATCTATCAAATAAGGCATTCACAAATTCAAACAAGTGTACAAAAATCGGCGGTCAGCGGTGATGCATTTTGAGCTGGAATTGAATTCAGCGTTGACTGGACCAATGACTCATTATGAACTATGGCATTTGTGTTTATGAATAATTAAATTGATATATATATATATATATATATATATATATATATATATATATATATATATATATATATATTGATTATTTAATCTTGTTAGCGTTCACATCAAAGTTGATTAACTAATTTAAAATTAATTTTAGAAAAAACCTAACTTCTAAATTACCTTAAGTTTCACTCAAATGACCCAATAGGCTAGGTTGCAATCCATCTCTAAGCAAGAGACATGCGAGCCTTCCTCATGCGATTGTTCTCCCTCACGCACACAAATTGTTCCCCTCATGCGTATTTGTTCCTCCCATTTTCTCCTTCTTTCTTAGCCAAGATGAGCCCTCTCACGATCTAATTACCATTCTTTCTCACCACTTCCAAAATCGAAAAAAGGTAAAAAAAACCCTTGTTTTTGTTCTCCCCTCTCACTCAAAACCGAAAAGAGCTTCTTTCTTTCCCCTCATTCGAATCCGCAAGCAAGTTTTTTTTCTTCCTTCTTCTTCTTTCTTTTTCTTCCTTTCTTTTCTTTTTCTTCTTCTTTTTCCAATCCAAAAATTACTTTCCCTATTTCCTTCCCCTCTCCAAAACTGAAAATATTTTTCCCCACCCTTAAAAATCTGAATTTCTTTGACTTACCTTACCCCAATCAAAATTCTTCATTTCTCGCATTTTCACCAAAATCAAAATCAACTTTCAAATTCCCCATTTCTAAATCTAAATTTCCTACTTCATTTTTAGATCTCCTTAAATACAATGGAGAAAACTTGTCATGAGCAGTTCTTCTTTCGATTTATGCCCTCCTTACATCACCTTTCCAATTTTTTCCAGGGTGAAGGACACCATCATGAGGTTCTTTTTTTGATTTCGGCATGTCTCCCATTTTGTCCCCTTTTGACCCTTCTCTTCACCGTGTCGAGGAACACCGTCATGAGGCGGGTTCTTCTCATAGTTTTCAACATGCCTAACCCCATTTCCTTGTCGATCATTGCAACGTGCAGAAAAATGAGTTAGAATATGTGGGATGTGTGAATGTGGATATATACATACTTGTGTTTCTTTTTGAAGGCCTAATGCTCATGAGGCATGGCCGAGATAATTGTGTCACAAGACATCGCTCACTACTCTCATGAGGGTGTACCGAATAAGCCAACATCCATTAGATATTGCTCCTCCTAGATGAAATGCTGCCAAAATTTTGTCTAATTTTTAGACTTAGAAAAGAAAATGAAATGAATACACATGCATTGTATTTCTTTTTGCAGGTTTCAAGACCCCGCTAATGCCCA
Source organism: Cymbidium sinense (assembly GCA_021442155.1). Lineage (NCBI taxonomy): Eukaryota > Viridiplantae > Streptophyta > Magnoliopsida > Asparagales > Orchidaceae > Cymbidium > Cymbidium sinense. Next base: position 84,445,299 of record CM038215.1, read on the forward strand.
TAGGGCGTAGTGGGTGTCAAGATACCTGTGATGTTGCAAGACATCACTCTCTGCTCATGAGAAAAGCAGAAAGCACTCTCGATGCCCTCTGAGGATGACAAGGTGCCAAAATTATCAAATTTTTTTGACTTAAAAATGGGAGAGTAAAATGAACGGCTTAAGAATGCTAAGTAAGAAAACCTATAAATTTAAACTAAAACCATCAAACAAGAAAAAGGAAAGTAAAATGACATACAACAAACATAAAAGTAAAATAAAGAAAAAGGAGAGGAAAATCATTTACAAAACTTATTTAAGCAAGTTGAAAGCCTTCAGTGTGAATTAAAATCCTTTTCCTCTTTATCAAGTACTCTATACTCAAAACAAGATTTAATTGGAACTTGAGGAGGCTAATATTAAACTCACAAGTTTTAAACTATAATTCTCCATGGCTTAAATTGAAGCGGTAAAGTGAGTTTTCATCTCTTGTAAACTTCTCAAAATTAAACAAACTTTGATTAAAATTTGGAGAGACTAATACTATACTCATAAGAAACTTTCAATAAATTTGAAGTTTAATTTTCAAATAAATAGGGAATTTGATATGAAGTTAAAAAATGAATCTAAATTGCGTCTAACAACTCTTGTTGTAGAAAATGTGAAAAGTCCAAAAATGATAAAATTAGAGAGGTTTGAAGTTTTCTTTTGGGTGAACTTTTACATATAAACTTGTATGAATACAACTGCATGAAGTTTGTCCTCACACATATCTTATAACAATCACTCCTTTAGGTCAAACATTCCAAAATACATATAAATGCTTGAATGAAAATAAATGCATTACACAAATCTAAAATGAACATATTCTTATTCAAAGCTTGTGCAAACTTTTAAATGATCATCACCGGATTTGCAATTCTTTGTATAAGCAGACAGAAGGCGACACTAAACTAAATGCTACACTAATGAAAGAGCTTTCCTTCAATACAAAAATTAAAAAACTTCATTCTAAATTATGATTTTCAAAATCAATGAAATCACTAATTTGAAATTAGCTAAGTTATAAATACGCATGTGCTTTCGGACATAAAGATTTAAAGTGCAAATTTTAATGTTTGAAAAGGCTTCACAAGATAAATGGAAATCAATTAAATAATCTAAAGATCTAATAAGATATTAGATCAATTTACAATATCTTCCATGCCAGGATCTAATTCTTTCTACAAGCGAGACGATATGAAACTAAATGCTTCACCAATGAATGAACTTTCCTTCAAGTATGGGGTGAAATAATAGTTACTAATTACTAATCCCCATCTTTTACTTCTTAAATGGATCTATAAAGCACTCCTTTAACCGTTCAACTAGGTGGCGAACATCACTTTTTTCATCATCAACATAAAGATGTGATCATTCAATTTGGTAAAATTTCCTGCTATTGTTCCAACTAGATCATTATATTCTCAGGCCATTTAAAGCCTCAAGTTACTCTTCTACTATCCATGTTCTTAATTAGTTTAATGTAACCCGTCGAAGTTTTCGATGAGAACTTTAGTTTTCAAAGGCTAGGTCTGAGCCGATGAAAATAATCGTCGGTGAAATTTGTCTTCTTGCTTTGTACAAAGCTCTGAACCCTTTACCCAAAAGCATGATCATGAAGCTTTCATCAGAGAAAATTAACCAAGATAAGAACGTTGAGATGAGAGCTAGATCCCCTTTGAACAACTTAATAAGCGATCTTTGGAAAAGTATTCTACCGAATAACTTTGACAACCTAAAAGTGGGTAAAGAGGAATAGCTCTACTAGCAAAATAAAGTAGTCCTTCTAGAACCAATCATGAAGCTCCACCACATGAGGAGACAATTTGAAATAATGCAATACATAAAGTTCTCAAAGTAGCCAGGGAGAGGCTTAATGAAAAGAAGATTTTAGAAACGTGGTGATGATAAATATGAAGCTCCACCAAGAAAGTTATCATCTCTTCTAGTAACTAGCCATTGAGCAATACTCTTGAGGCTTACTTGGACCATGTGTCCAAGAATCTGAAAGGTCCCAGAAGTAAGCAGATATGGAGGCCAAGGCCACATAATGAATCAAAATATGACTAGTAGAATTACCTAAAATTAAAGGCAAGAAGATCAAGTCTAATCCAAATTATCCCATCATGGATGATTACCATCGAATAATATGTCTTCAAATTGGCTAGAAAGTATCGATGAGTGAATTCATACTATCTAAGTGTTCTAGTCAACCTAAAAGGGTCTACAATAATCATTCTGACCTCTTCGTGTCATCCAACAAAGACAAAAGAGGATTCAGTGAAGAATGACAAATAGTAGCCTCCAAAAAAAGAGTGAAAATCTTTAGCACTAAAGGCGTCCCTAGTGTTAAGTGAAATCTCCACTTGAACCTATTAGACCTAAATTAAACCAAGTATTTGGGCTTCGTAGCATTGAATAAGGCTACTTCATCACATCATGAGAAGCATCTACTAAATGCACTGTAAATCAATGAACTAATGAAAGAAGATCAAGAAGAGAACTATAACTCAAAGTTCATTAACAATTTAGAAGAGTATCACCGGGCAAGATAACCATTTGCTTGCACTTTATGCCTAAACTTTTGCATTGATGAATCAAATGAAGAAGATAATGATGAATCTTGTCCTAGAGACATGAAATCATCTGCGTGAGATGTTCTTGACATCGATTTCTCCATAATGACAAGGTAGTCAAAGCAGACTTCGACCAACCATCAAAATTCTTATCGAGAAAGCAAGAAGAGCCTAAATTAGCATGAATTTTTGTTTAAAGACTCATAAGATAATGATTATGGAGATCATATATTCTCGATGGAGAAAAACTCATCAATATCATCACATATAAAATATCTGTTGAAAAATGAGTCTAGCCCTTTGACCAATCTTCTAGAATAAGAAGGAAATTTGGAGAAACTACCTCTTGAATAATGACAAGATAAGGTGATTCAAGTTTAGTTTGAAGCCCCACCACCTTCATCAAAAGGAAATGTAAATAAATAAAAGGCAAACAAATCAGTCAATGAAGATATCATTCCCAAAATCCTATAATGAAGTCTAAATCAAGCAAAAAAAATATCTATAATATTCTATCACATGAAAGATCCTACATAGCGAGTAATGAGCTCTCTTGATATCAAAATATTTTCAAGAAACTTTGATATAGGCTCATAAAGAGTTATGAAGCTTACTTTCTGAAAAATGCATGGTGAGCATTACAAACTCAAGATCTCTGTTGACCTTACTTTTGGAGTGAGCTCTTAAGCTCATCTCCTTAGACTTAGGACTCTTATAGGCACTAAGAACTCCTTAATCATAAGACACTTCTAATGATTAGGTAAACACTTAACCTAAGCCTGGAGACTTATAAGTGTTAATCATAAGATTAGGCTATGCCTTAGGGATTAAGAAAAGTACCTATCCCATAGCTAAACCTAATATAGACACTTTCTCAAATCAAACAAAATCTCAAACCAAATCTTAAATTCAAATTCAAAATCTAATTTTAAATTTGACTCCAAATGATTGAACCCAAAATCAAATTAGACTCTTCTAAGCCATATGAACCACATTCATAAGCTTTAGCCAAAACTCTTTAGATCAAATCAAACTCAATTGATCTCTTTATAAATCAATTATGCTTTCATTTATATTCACAAATATAAATGAAATCCAAATTCAAATGACCAAAACTATATCGAAAATCAAATCTAAACTCAATCTAAACCCTTTAAGCTAATTCTTTGGACTTAGCAAATTCTATCCATATCAAGTCAAAACTAACAAATTTTCTCTTGAATCAATCATTCATTCAATTATCTAAAATATAAATGAAACATACAATCTCAAATCAAATCGAAACCAACTGTCAAACCCAACTAGCTTTTGACTTGAAAATTTCAAATGAGCCAAATCCTTAGACTCCAAATTGATTGCCATTGTTGATTATATTTCAATCGGGCTCATATATAAGTTCAACTAAATTCAAATCAAACCAAAGCAAACCAATTGATCCACTTAGGTCCACTTGACTCAATGTGACCTAAAGGATGCATTTGAGCCAACTTCCAATCCAATCCAAATTGAATTGAACCAAGCTCACCAAAACCTTTCACCATGATTATTGACCACCCTAAGATGATCAATTGCAATCAATTGGGTCAAACCAAGTCAACTTAGTCATTTGACCAAGTCAACCCTTAGCCCAAATGAACCAAAACTAGTTAAAATCATCCCACCAAATTGATTGAAACTAATGATTTGAATAAACCCAAAATCAATATTTAAATATAACTTGACCACCAATTGAACCAAACCAAACCCAATTGGCCTCTTGATCCAAGTTGACCCAAATTAGCCTAAAGAAGCAAATCGGGTCAAATCATGATCTAACCCGAATTGATTACAACTAATGACTCAAGTTCATTCCAAATTGATTATTGAACTTACCAAAGCCATAATTAAACCCAATTTGATCAATCAAGTCTAATTGGTCAACTTGAGAGCCCAAATTAGACTAAAGGGTGAATTTGGCCTAAATCCAAATTAATTCAAACCAAAGACCACATTCATCTTCAATTAGCCAATTGAACATGAATCAACCTATAACTCAAGTCAATTTGGCAAATTTTGGTCAAATTGGTCAACTTGAAACAATATGAATATAAGCATTGAGCTAAATCTTGAAACCAAGCCATGTCCATTAGCTAATCAAAATTAACCCAACTATTTAAATTCTCATGGATCTCCCTAGATAGGATTCCATCCAACCTCATTTAATTCTCCCCATCACATGCATAACTCCTCCCCAACATTTACATTGCTGATCATATGGTAAGGGACTTTGGAAAAACAATTCAAAGTCCTCCATCAATCCATTATCCATCCCAATACAAGCAATATGACAATCAATTTGGAGCCAAAAAGTTCAAAAAAGAATGAATTTTTGGCCATTATAAAAGGAGGGAGAAATGAGGCTTTAAACCTTTTCCTCCCACCACCATTCATCGAAAAGCTCTTCAAAGCAAAATAACCCATACCCACCTCTTTGAGCCATTCTTGAGCTCAAAATATAAATAGTTGCTTTTCCAGCAATACGATAGTAAACATCAGAGAAGACGATGTTTGAAGGGAGGTGAAGGTTAAAAATCATTCCAAAGCTTCCTCATCTGGGGTTTGCAGATCTTATTCTTGTGAAACCATCCCATGAGATAAATTTTGCCAAACTTTAGCCGACAGGATTTCTCACATTTTAGCCTTAATTGATCATGTTTTCAGTTTCTCATACTTTTGAGAATTACTTCCAATTTGGAAAGGAGCAGGTCACCATGGATGATTTAGTCCATATTTGGATCATACTCTCGAAAGGCTCAGGACCGTAATTTTTTGTGATTTTAAAATTTTTCCTAAAATCCACATTTTACTTTAAATCATTCAATTAGAAAATAGAATTTTTCGAATTCAAAATGAATCCATTTGGACAAATTTTCACAGAAACTCTTATTTTCCAAAAAAGTATTTTCTTGTTCACCATCGGTGAGCTACGGTCACCATCGATCCAGTTATCCGGCTGGATCGCGTAAATTCGATGGGCCTTTGGATGCGATGCGTCAACCATCCGTCCTTGTTTCTGATCGGACGACTTCGATAAATCTTCGTCGATGCGATCGCCTCATTGTGCAATCTTGACGATTTATGATCCGGTCAGAATCCCGTCACTCAGACCTTTGATCTTTTCACCGAAGCGTGACATTAGCGTGCATTTTTTAAAATAATTTAAATTTTAAAATTTCAAAATTCATAGAAAATAAAATACTTAACAATCAAGAGTGGCTCGTTAGATTGGTCTTTAGGAATCCAACAAACCCAAAATCCACAAAGTTCTTAAGGATTTTGAGCTTAATTGATTTTAATAAAATCAAATTTTATTAATTAAACAAAAAATATGTGTCAGATTAAGTTAAAATTTTGATTAAAAATTAGTAAAACACACCTACCATAAAAATTTCAAGTGAAAAAGACTTCTAGATTGAGAGAAATTAAATTTTGAAGTTCAGATTATCTATTTTAATAAAATAAATCAAATAAAAATTTAGAAATTTACAAAAATCTTTAAAATGGCTTAAATCACTTCAATTGACATCTAGGACTCTTAGGGAAATAATGTGATTTTTTGAATCCTAATGAAACCCAAACAAGAATTTAAGATTAAAGTTTAATCAATTAAGAATTAATTAAAACATAATCTAAAAATAATTTAAATATCAAATCAAAATCAAAATGAAATAGCACTTAGCGATGATTAATCAAACCTCAAATCGAAATATCATCCTTAGAAATTAAATTAAATATGATTAAACTTATTTAAGTTAAAAAGCTCAGTTAAATAATTAAATGTTAAATCAAACTTAAAGTTAAATAAATCTAGGAAACTTTAACATGGGTCAAACTAGTCTAACTAAACTTACACTAAGCATGGAATCTTAATCATGTGAAACTCCTTAATGAATATAAATAAACAGAAACTAATTAATCATTAAATAAACTAAAAAAAGTCAATTTGATTAATAAACCAATTCTACATAATCATTTAATATAATCAATTAAGCCAAATAAAATTAAAGTAAACTTAATAACATATGATTAAATCACATCCGTTTGGAATAGATAATTAATTAACCATTAAATATTTCAATTTAATAACTAAATCAAACATGTTAATGATATCAAAAGAAACATAATAAATGAATCAAATAAATAAACTCTAATCATAAATAATCAAACTTGGTGAAATGAAATAAATAATTATTTCACTTAATAACAATGATGCTAATAATAATCCTTTAATGAAATCAAACTTAAGTTAAACACTTAGTAAATCAAATCAATCATGTAGAAATTAAGTCATTAATCTCTTAAATAAACCCTTAATTATGATTTAAAATTTTTAGTACCCTTAATCAACCTTAATTCAAACATCTAATTAATGCAAACTTAGAACCATCATCTTAATTAATCAAATTAATTTATGTTACATTAAAGCTAATTCTAAAATTAACCTTAAATCAAACCCCTAATTAAATTAATAATTAATCCTTCTCAAGTAAGCTAATTAGTTAATCAAATTAATCATATTAGCTTTAATCAACATAATCAAAATGCTTAAATACTAATCAAAACCTAAACTAAACCTAAATCATCATTAATTACATCATTAATTAAATAAATCTTTATTTAATTTAATAATTAACAACCTCCTTTAAACTTGTGCCCTTAAGCTAATTGAATAAACACCTAATTAATGCTTAATAAATTAATCCACCATCTTAATAACCATTAACTTTATAAATTAGATTAATTAATTTTTAAACACTTAATTCTACTAATTAATTCACATCTTAAGTAAACTAATTAGTCAATCAAATTAATCATATTAAACTTAAATTAACCAAACATAAATGCAATTAAATAATAATCAATTATTAATTTAAACTTAAATCATTAAGTCATTAATTACATCATTAACCTAAACAAATATGAAATCAAATTTTAAAAATTAAACAAATCATTACTTAATTTAATAATTGATCACATCTCTTAAACAAGCTAATTAAGTTAATCAAATTAATCATATTAAACCTAAGCTTAATCAAACATAATCAAAATGAGTAAATACTAATCAAAACCTAAATTAAACTTAAATTATTGGTCATCAATTACATCATTATAAAACAAATATTAAATCAAATAAAAATTAAACAAACCTTTATAATTAAGATAAATACACTTCTTAATTAAGCTAATCACATAATCACATTGAGCCTAAGCAAACCCATAGACCAATAAAGCTAATCAAATTAAATTAAATTAAGAAAGACTCTCATAAATTTAATATATAATCAAATCAAATCTCATTCAACCTACTTAAATAAGATAAACTAATTAACTATCCAATATATGAAAATGAAATACAAACCAAACTTTGATAAACATGACAAATGGATGTGATTAAAAATAAAATCCTAATTACAAAGAATCAAACTCAATTAAAATCAAAATAAAATCTCAATTAATCTAATCCAATCAAACTACAAATAAATGAATAATTAAATCAAATAAATATAAAGTTAAGTCACATAATCATAATCAAAGAAAATAATTAGATATTAATGTAATAGGATATTGAATTATCAAGATTTAATTAAACAAAAATATCTAATTTAAAATTAATCAATCAAAAATACTTGAATTTAAACAAACTTAAACTTCATTAGAGATTAAGGTTATTGAATTATCAAGATTTAATTAAACCAAACATCTAATCTAAAATTAATTAATCAAAAATACATGAATTTAAACAAACTTAAACTTCATTCGAGATTAAGGATATTGAATTATCAAGATTTAATTAAACCAAACATCTAATCTAAAATTAATCAATCAAAAATACATGAATTTAAACAAACTTAAATTTCACTAGATATTAAGGATATTGAATTATCAAGATTTAGTTAAACCAAACAACTAATCTAAAATTAATCAATTAAAAATAGATGAATTTAAACAAACTTAAACTTTATTAGATATTAAGGATATGAAATTATCAAGATGTAATTAAACCAAAATATCTAATACAAAATCAATCAATCAAATACGTAAACAAACTCAAATTCTAAATTCTAAATCAAATCAAATAAATCAAATCCAATGAATTACACAAATTCAAATGGGCTAATTAAGATACTTAAGAACCTTAGTTAGATTCTTTAGGAGTTAGGATGTATGATAGGGCGAGTTCTGTCTACAAATGAAATTCACTCTACTCTTCATTCTTGAAAACCTAAACATCATTTTAACTAAATAAAAAAAAATGAAAAATAAATCATTAAATCATTTAAATTTAAATCACCCAAAGGTAAAATTTAAACAAATTCAAACTCCAAATGGAAACTTAAACTAAATAAGCCTAGTAAATTCTTGCGACACAAGCCTTAAGCACACACATTAGAATACTAAGTTACCACTTCTAGTGCTAAGTTAGGGCATTGTATATATGATGTTGTGTTTTATTTTGTGATGTGATATTTTAGACTGGATATTAGGATAGACTGGATGGTAAGCCGTGATTAGCCTAATCATATTTTCTACATGGGGTTGTGCTTAAGGGGCCATTGTAATAAAAATATAAATGCATTTGCTGTGCAAGTTGCTTAGCCCTTAAGCATACCTCACGTTAGGACAGGTGGTCTTGGTTACTCATGAGTGGAGTGCTAAGTCCAAATTATTCATATAATTGCTTGGGTTGTATGGTGTTTAGCTAACAATTATTTTTGTGTAGCTAGATTTACTTTTTCTATTTTTAATGTAATTTTGCATTAGGAATTAGGTTTAGTGTTGTAGGGGATTAGGATGAGTAGGCGAAGGCTTAGTCCATAGGGTGCGCGTGATGCCTTTGGAGCAAATCAAATCAAAAGAAAGAGAAGGAAGAAATGAAGAAAAGAAGACCCCCATAGCATTTATTATTTTTTTATAATCTGGGTTGTACAAGGGTAGAGCTCAGCTACTCTTTTTTTTCTCTTTTCAGGGTGTATGATGGAACCTAACTGCACTGGCCTTTTATTTTTTATGATAGTCTATAAAATTTTTTGATGTTATGATTAGATTGCACATTAGAATAACATGCTTTTCATATTTTCTTTATGATTGATGCTTGAATGTGTGGCCTGGATGTGGTAGGCTCTTAGGATGAAATTAATTTTTCTACCCCAATTAACAACTCATAACTAAAATTTTAAAATAACTCATAACCTCACATAAAAGCCTAGGAATTGAATCAAGATAATAAAATTTTTAGCAACCCCTTAGTTGGATGAATGAATGTATAATAGCATGCATGTCATATTATTCCACTCTTGTTAAGAGGGGGCTTCCATCTTTCCAAAGAATAAAGGCTTAACCTGTGAGAGCCTTTGATGGAAGAACACCCCTTTCTCTCTAGATTTGGCCCATAATCAAGTTCTCATGCATTTAGGCATACAAAATCCCATAGCCTGTGTCAAAATAAAGAGTCCAAAAGAATAAAATAAATTTGATAAAATTTACATTAGATTAAGTCATGATTTCTTACCACTCATGCTCTAGTCTCTTAGGGAGTGAGTTTAAGGACTTAGTCTCCTTTCTAAATAAACAACAACCTAGCCATCTTGCAAAGCATAAGATTTGCCTTCATGGATTTAAAGTGTAGGAGGAGTTGGCTAGCATCCACTCCAAGCAGTAATAAGTCCAGCAGTCGGGTGTTTATTCTCTCTCATGGAGGTAAACCATATACCCATATTTGCCTTAGATATAGGTCATGCTTTAGCCCTCGCCAAAGCTCCCTAGCTTAGGATCTGAGGTAGCTATTTCCTTCAGGCTACAAGCATAAATCCTCACCTCTTAGGTATTTTCACAATCTTATATTATGGGATTATAAGTCCTTGTATTCTAATAAAATGTCAACTCAAATAATTAACTCTCTTCAATTTCAAAAATATAAAGCCCAATTATAGAGTAGATTGGAATGCTCACTAGGCTTCCTAGTATCATGAGCATTTCCTACTTTCTCCCATTGGATTTCAAAAATAAGTCTTCTCTTTGATCTATCTCATTTGATTTTCTAAAATAGCCAATCCTTTGATAGTCTTAACCTTGAAATCTTTGGAGACCCTAATTGTCTACTTTAATCAAGAGTATTCTTAAGAAATTCCAATTTCTTAAGATGTAATTAACTATGGGAGCTTTCCTCCATAGGGAAATTAACAAATCTAGCTTAAAATAAACCCTACTTTACTCTTTCATGTAAAGTAGGGGGAAGATCTCTGGTATATTTGAAGACCCATCATGCCTTAGGAGTCCTTATTAGGTCATTAGGTCCATTATAGGGTGGTGATTTCTATCTTTTGAGATAGTACATCATTCTTAATGTCATACGATCACTTCAATAAGTACTAAGATCTCGTGATGTCCCACATCTCAAAAAATAAACACCAGATTTTTCGCTGGGGATGGTTCCTCTCTCCATCTTTAGTAGACAATTATTATCTCCAAGCATCGATAGTGGACTTATATTTTATATAAGCCCAAGACTATCTTTCTTTCTATTGGCACTTAGCTTATTTCATCCTTAAGCAAAGCTTGCCAACATCCTTTAGGTTTTAGGACATCACTTCGTGCAGGTCTTAAAATCCTTATTGGGTTCCCCCAATAGGTGAAAATTAAAATTAATCAAACAAAGGAGATGAACTAAATTAAGAACCTCTTCACCATCCCGATGGTGGGGAAAGGTTCTTCCCATGAACAATAAGAAAATAAAATTCTTTGCAAAATAACATGTCTTTCCAAAAGCACTTTTTCAAAATCCACATAATAAAAGATCTTAACACAAAAATTTGTAAGAAATTTTCAAAAAGGCATAAAACACATATAACCAAACCTTGTTTAACAAATCCTATGATTGTTACAAGGAGGTTCCTTTTCAAAATTAAAATCAACCATTTTTAATGTCTTTTTCAAAAACACTTTTTTTTTGAAAATAGCTATCCCCATCTCACACGCTCAAATTTGTCGGATGGAGATTTTGTTTTTGAATAAAATCATGATATAAAATTGAAACTCCATTTAGCATACTTCACCTGTGCTAGAGTTGAAGTTTCCCCTCTTTTCAAAAAGTAATAAACCATACACACATAAAAGAGAAGTCAAGACATATTTGAACCCTCCCACTTGACATACCCAAATTTGTCAAATGGGAGTTCCTCTTTCTTTGGAGAAGGTAGAGCAAATTGAATTATATTTGCATTTGTCTGATAAAACTCCTTCTTGCCAAAGTCTTGGACTTCAAAACACATTGGGAGCTCCTTTGACATGTCCAAGTATGTCGAATGAGAATCCCCTTTTTGAAAATCATAAGAACAAATTGAACTCCATTTAACATACCTAAGTTTGTTAAATAAGTTCCTTTCTTTCAAAAATTATAAACACATCTGACTTTCACTTAACATACCAAATTTGTTAAGTGAGGGTTTTATTTTCAAAATCATAAACACATTCTACTTTCACTTAACATACTAAATTTGTTGAGTTAGAGTTCTATTTTCAAAAATCATAAACACATTTGAATTTCACTTAACATACCAAATTTGTTAAGTGAGAGTTTCATTTTTAAAATCATAAACACATCTGACTTTCACTTAACATACCAAATTTGTTAAGTGAGAGTTTTATTTTGAAAAATCATAAACACATTTAACTTTCACTTAACATAACAAATTTGTTAAGTGGGAGTTTCATCTTCAAAATCATAGACACATTTAACTTTCACTTAACATACCAAATTTGTTAAGTGAGAGTTTCATTTTAAAAATCATAAATACATTTAACTTTCAACATACCAAATTTGTTAAGTGAGAGTTTCATTTTCAAAATTACAAACACATTTGACTTTCATAGCATACCAAATTTGTTAGAGTTTCATTTTAAAATCATAAGCACATTTGACTTTCACTTAATATACCAAATTTGTTAGAGTTTCATTATCAAAATCATAAACACATTTGACTTTCACTTAACATACCACAATTTTACATTCTCAAAGAAAAATAAATATATTCTAACTATCTCACATCACATTTGACTTCTACTTAGCATACCAAATTTGTTAAGTGAAAGTCTCATCATCAAGCAAATCAACACATGTGGCCTCTACTTAACATACCAAATTTGTTAAGTAAGAAGCCCCATTTTCAAATCAAAATATTACACAATCAAATATTAACAAGCAAAAATATTTCAAATACACAATCACAACCTCTTCTTAGCATACCCAAATTTACTAAGTAGAGGTCTTTCAAACCATCAATATGTCAAACAAGATGTACAAAATATAAATATATCCAAGAAAATCTCTCCTCAAAATTTAGAACCCCATCCAACCTACCTAAATCAGTTGAGTATGGGTTCTAAATCAAAATCAAATGGGAAAGACTCCTCAATATCCAAATCTCTCCAATGAACTCCCACATTTGAATGTATGGGTTCAAAACTTCTATTACTTGTGTGGAACAAATATCAAGGCAGAAATATAATATAAGTTATATTTCCACAAGTGCAGACATATAGCTTAGATTAGCCAGTGCAGTCTTTGAAGTTTTCACACATGGCAGCTTAGAAGTACATGTTTATTTTTCCTTTCGGGATGGATTTGGTCTTGGATCGGGCAACCTCGTAGACCACTTTTCTCATTCATTTTGGCTGAGGTTTCGAGGGGGATAGGATCACTTATGAGGGGACCACCATCACAACCATCAATAAAAGTGTGGTGACTGGGCAGAAGTTGGTCATGTAGGTTGAGATGCCATTTGACTCAGAGTTTCCCTCACTAAAGAGAAAGGTTGTAGTAGTTCCCAATGTAGTTACAGTTCTAGTGCTAGTGCACTCAGTGGTTCCCCTTTCACCCCAGTATAGGTTAGCACCCACTCATTGGCTCCTTCCAAGGAGAAGGCTACCCTATCTTCATGGATAGTCTCCCCCACCTGCGAGGTTGGGTCTAGTTCTCATGTTGGTCATCCTAGTAGGACTTTGCATTGGAATCAGTGCCGCAAGATCAAGTGGCATCATGATCGCATAGCCAAGGAGCTAGAGGCAGCTTCCTAGTCTATAGTGGAGTTACCTAGGATGGTGTCTCCTCTTATCACAGAGAACAAGTTTCACCCCTCTCTAGTTCTAATGGAGAGGAAGAAATTAGGAAGATCTCAGTTTCACCTCTGCCCACAGTTCATTTTGAGGCTCCTATTAGTGATAGGAGAAGGTCATATGCTGGCCTTAGATCAGTTCTATGCCAAGTTGGTGGAGCTTCAGACGATCGACAATTTGATTTATGTTCTATCATCCCCGAGTGGCAGACATAGGCATGAGAGGGGAGGCGGTATCACATATTACTAGAGAGATGTAGGTACTAGGCGACAATGATCTCACCTCATGGACTTTCCGATCGACGTCTTCCGATCATCGATAACATTCTTACCATAGAGGAGCTCCTGCGAAAGCGGTGTTGCCTCCACCACAGATCCTCCCACCATCACATTGGTCACGCCATCTACCATGCCTACAAAGGCACATAAGACAATATCCAGGAAGAAGAAAGCCCCATTAGTGATCCGGCTATGGCCAAAGGATCCCACTTCATCAACTCCACTGATTGAGGTGAGGGCGAGTTCCCCTACTCAACCTCCTACTTCAGTCTTGGTGAAGAAGGAGTGGCGACCCCGCAACATCGTAGTCACACCACCACAACCATCATTATCTTAGGCAGTGACAGCAACAACCATAGAAGGGGAAGGGGACAGTTCTGCAGTCCCCATGGCAGTGTATCTCCCTAGGGACACTACTCCACCCATGAGTAGCCACGATCATGTCTCTTATAGCAGTCATGACCCTCCCAGAGCTAGCACTCCAGTGATAGGCGGTGTTAAATGCATCTTCATCAGTGAGCACAACCCCTCCACTGGTCAGTAGCGTGTATTTGTACTAGCATAATTAGATAGTTCCATAGAAGAGATTCTGGAATAGTACTTTACAAAGGAAAAAGAGCTTCTAGGGAGTGACTGAACTAATTATGAGGAAGGAAAGGTCAGCTTTGATCTGGATGATGATGATCTCCTTGAGGATTCAACTGAGGTCCACATAGTTGATACTAGGAGCTCCCTTCATAGAGATCAACATAGTGACAAAGGTATTATGGTTGAGAAAGGCGACATCATCCATTCAACCCAACACCTTCAGCTTAAACAAAGGATGATCGGTCGAGATGAGAAGAGGATGGAAGACTTGTTAGCAGCCCTCCATGCACTTCAAAACTAGGCCTTAGTACCTCAGTATATACTGCTAGAGATAGATCATCCTGAGTTAGCGCATGTCCTAAATTAGCCTAGTAGATTAGGATAGTGGTAGCCTACATAAAAAGGTGGTGGATAACACCTCCATGCAAGAAAAAGATATCAAGCAGTTGGTGGAGCAGCAAGTGAAGGATGCATTGGCGCAAGCCTGAGGTGGCTCATCTATTCCAAAGGGTAGACCCTACCTAGAGGAATTTTATGGTGTCCAATATCCTAAGGATTTTATGCCACCTTCCATCAAAATTTTTATGGCAGTGGGAACCCTCGTCAGTACATAGCACACTTCAAGGTAGGATGTTGCAATGCTAGTGTCAATGATGCACTTCTATTCTGTATCTTCATTAGTAGTTTGATAGGCATCGCATTTGATTGGTACACTGAACTACCCAATGGTTCAGTGAAGACATTTGTTGAGTTGGAGCAGCTCTTTGTTAAGAGATTTGTTGGAGCTCAAAAAGCTAATGTGATCGTTGTAGCTCAACATACCTTGAGTTGTTGATTACATTCTTAGATGGCACAATTTAAGTATGAAATGCAAACCGCATATGTCTGAACGACATACCATTGAAATTCTACTTAAGAATATTCATGGCTTGCTCGCCTTCATGCTTAAAGGGTTTACCATTAAGACATTTGAGAAATTAATCAACAAGGTGGCTAGTCTATAAGGAGAGGTCAAATAGTTACCTTTCCAAGATCGGTCAAAGTCAAGAGAAGGCATTTGAGAAAAGCTAGGGGTAGTCAGTGAGGGAAGCGACTAAGGTTCATATGGGACCTCAAATACAAAACCTCCTCTCCTCTTTGCCTCATATCTATCTACCACATTCATGGACCTCACCTACCACGCACCAGAGTATCCCCATCCATATCGTATATACCATATCATCATCAAATATATACACCATAAATTTACCATTTTCTTGAATAAGCCTTATTCATTAGTTAGAAAGATCTTTAAGAATCTCTTAAAGAAGCGATTTTCAATTACTAGAGCCTGGGAGGCGGAGGATGTGGGCAAGACTCATGATCCAAACTTTTGCCCCATACTTGGGTCATGTCTTAGAAGATTGCTTTACCTTTAAGGATTGGCTTGGTAGTACAAGTCGTGCCATCGTCATCCCTAAGAAATACTGTAGAACAACCCTCCTTCTTAGGGTAATTGGGGATATGATCTTCTCAAGATAAAGGAAGGTTGAGATATTTTCCTATCCTGTACCTCAGAAAATTATCTAAGATCGAAAGTTACCCTTGCGGGTGCTAAAGAAGCTCAAACCTCAACTAAGGAAGGTTTGCAAGTTGCTAACAACTTGAAGGAGGTAGATGCCCCAGTAGCGGTCCACCTTGTCCGATATAACATAGTAGCACAACCAGTGTCTGAGTCTAGCACTCCATCCACCATGGTAACTACTACTTCTTTCTCCACTATCCTCTTACCAGCAGGAGCATTGTATTAGCAGACAAGGGCACTAAATCCCTTACCCCACTTTATTAGATTTCTATCATGTACCTCCATCTAAGAAGAAATCAATGAAGAAAGCTTTCACTTACATCTTGTCTACTTCTGATACTCTAGATTTTATTCCTCTCAAAAACTCTCCAAGTCTACTAAATAATAATGATAACTCTAGTTCCAATCATTCCTTTTCTGATTTAGAAATGGATTTTCCATTCCTTAATCATTCGGGTTCGCCCATTGAGATTGATTTAAAGTCATCTGACTCTGCTGATCCTATAGGAGAAGCTATAGTTGAACTTGATGAGTAGGTAGAACTTTCCACTAAATCATCTCATGAATTTATTAAAGTCAACCTCCTCAGTGACAAAGTTCTACCTCCTAGGGTAGCACATCAGGATAAGGGTAAACAAGTCATTGATTCTAGCGATCAAAAACCCCTCCACAAGATGCTCCACCCATGAATATGCTTGTAGAGGATTAGCCTAGAGTTGATTACAATGTCCTCGCTCATCTAAGAAAGTTGTCAGCTAAATTAAGCATATATGATGCCTTTGTCTTATCCAAAGAGATGAGGGATTCATTGATCAAAGCTCTTCTTGATCCAAAAATATGCTTAGCTCAGCTATCAGCTGTTGGAGAGGAGGCATGTTATTCAAGAGAAGCTCTGGAGTTACATTCACGAGATGAAGACCTTCTTTTGGGAATGACAACCCCCCTCTACATCATAGTGGACATGGGCAGATTCAGGCTCTCCAGGGTATTAGTTGATCAAGGTGTATCAGTGAACATTATGAATCTAAAAACTCTTGTCTACTTGAGGATCGATATCTCTAAACTCCGAGAAGATTGGATGATGTTGAGATGATTCAACGAATAAGGCGAGAGGGCTTTAGGTTCCATAGTGTTACCACTAGAGATAGATGATTGGAAGATAGAAGCCAAGTTCTACATAATAGACTCAAATACATCTTTCACTATTTTGCTCGGTAGGCCTTGGATACATGCAAACAATATGGTTCCATCTTCTTTGCACCAGTGCATCAAATTCAGAAGAGGTGGAATCGAGTATTATCTCAAAGAAGACTTGAAGCCATTCTCAGTTAGAGAGGTCGAGATTTATGAGGACGTAACCTACTATCTTCCTCCAAATCAAAAAGTTCATTCTTGAGAGCTTGGTGAATATTCAAAAATAAAAGAAAAAGAAATAAAAGAAAAAGAAGAAAAAGAAAAAGAAAAAAAGAAAAAAAAAAGAGAAAATGAAAATATAAGTGAGCGAGAATCAAACACTGAGGAAGAGGTAGAGACAGATGTTACATTCCACCCATAGTTTGTTCCTCCATATGAACACATGGGTAGGATGACTTGACTCCCACCAGGTAGAGGAAGAGGTAAATTCAGAGGTGGTTCTAGAGGTGGAAGACCTCCTTGTTAGTGGCCAACTAGTAGGACCTATGTTCCAGCTCACAGGAGTACCCCCATTATCCATATAAACTTAGAGTCTAGTTTGGAGGATGAGTCTCACGTGGTTAGCACACCAACCAACCCCTCTCAGCGGGTCCCTTTGAAGGTGACATTTGAGTCAAACAGTGATGAAGACTAGGCCTCCAAGCAAAGCGTGAGTGTATCTAAATCATTATTATGTTGAACAGTTAGGTAACAGTTGAGAACTTTAGCACTAACCTCAATTTCTTCCTAGAAAGTTGAAGGTTTAGTAGTTAAGAAGGCCCCCAAGTCATCCACAGCTGTCAAGTCATAGAGATTTTTGTTGAGAGCATCATCATCAAGTCAGGAAGATGATGTAGAACTTAGGATGATTCATATAAAGATTTAATAGAATTACCTTTTGATTGGTACTCACTTTGTGTTCTTAATTTAGTAAAAAAGGGATTAATCCCACATACTTAGTCTAAACATAGGTCTGACTACTTTGAAAGGCTATGAGGCAACCAAAGCAGACATCCTCAATCAAGACCAGGACTAGGATTTGGCATAATGGGTCCAGTCGATGATGATAACCATTGCCTAGTCATCATAAATCATTTGACATCTAATAGGTTCTTCTCAAGTCATGCTAACTCCTATAAGAAGGTATGTCTGGAAACTTCAGATGACCCAAGTGAGCCGGAAGTTAGAGATACACAGCCAGAGTTTGAAGAAGAGATCAGATCAACCATCGATGAACTTAAAGAGATCAACTTGAGAACCAAAGAGAATCCACATCCAACATACATTAGATCCTTGTTAAATGAAGAAGAAACCAATGACTTAATTAGGCTATTAGCTGAGTTTAAAGATTGTTATGCATGGAGTTATGAAGAGATGCCCAGTCTATCTCCTGACATAGCAGTCCACAAACTAGCAATAGAACTTAATGCTAACCATATAAAACAAGCTCCTAGATGCATGAGATTAGACATTAAACATCAAGTCACTTTTGAAATCAAGAAACTGATTGATGCTAGCTTTATCAAGGAAGAAAAATATCTTACCTGGTTGGCTAGTGTTATCCCAGTTAAGAAAAAGAATGGCCAAATTCATATATGTGTTGATTTTAGAGATCTAAATAAGGCATGTCCTAAGGATGAATTCTCACTTCCTATACCAGAATTAATGGTGGACATTGCCTCATCTCATGTTGTATTCTCTTTTATGGATGGGTCATCTGGCTACAACTAAATCAAGATGGCCCCTGAGGATGAAAAACACTTTTTCAAACCCCAATTAGAATTTATTATTATAAGGTCATTCCTTTCATCCTTAAAATCGTTATACATGTATAGACTCAAATCTTCGATGAACTCATTCATCATCAAGTTGAATGCTATGTCGATGATCTTGTTGTCAGAAGCAAAGAAAAGGAAGAACATCTCTTTAACTTGAGAGTAGTTTTTGAATGGTTAAGATAATACAATCTCAAAATGAACCCCCAAAAGTGTGCATTCGGAGTAGCTTCAGGAAAATTTCTTGGGTTTGTTGTCCGACACCAGGGAATTGAAATCGACCCAGAGAAGTTCAAGGCTATCTTAGAAATGCCACCCCCTAAAAGTCTAACTCAACTCAGATCATTCCAAGGGTGGTTGGTGTATCTAAGATGCTTCATATCTAACCTATCAGGAAGATGCCAACCATTCTCGACACTTATCAAAAAGGATGCCAAGTTCAAGTGGGACGATAAGTGTCAGGATGCTTTTGAAGACATCAAGCACTACCTGATGACACTGCTAGTTCTAGCGCCTATCCCGGGCAAACTGCTCATATTATATACTGCTGCATTAGACGACTCTCTTGGTGCTTTGTTGGCTCAAACTAATGACAAAGGGAAGAAGAATGCTCTCTATTATCTCAGCCATCGTTTAATACCTGTTGAGTCAAACTATCCACCTATTGAAAAGCATTGCCTAGCTTTAATCTTTGCATCCCAAAAACTATAATATTACATGCTTTCTCATAAGGTGAACTTGATCTCTAGAGTTAATCCACTGTAATATCTCATGATAGGGCCGACCTTATCTGGACGGTTGGCACTTTGGTCCATGATTTTATCTCAATTTTATATAACATTTATACCCCTCTGTACCGTAAAAGGACAAACACTTGCAAAATTTTTAGTAGCGCATCCACTCCCTACTGATTCTCTGCTTAATGATTATCTCTGTGATGAAAAAATCATGAACTTAGGGAACACTAGCATTCACCACTGGGAGATGTATTTTGATGGCATGACTTCCTCTCAAAGAGGAGAAGAACCATAATCTATTATCTTAGGAAAGGCAGGGATAGGAATAGTTATCCTAACTCCGGATCGTGATGTGATGAGATTCTCATATCATCTGTCCAATCCATGCACCAACAACGAAGTTGAATATGAGGCTCTAATTTTGTCTAGAGTTAGTCATTACACTATGCATCCAGAGTATCAACATCTTTGGGATTCCCAGTTAGTCATCAACCAAATAGTATAAGGTCTAAAAGCTCTATCATTACCACAAGTATACCATGGAGTTGTCAGCCCAAATCCCAGAGGTTACCATTTATAAGATTTCATGAGGAGAAAATAAAGTAGCAGATGCATTAACTAAGCTTGCTAAAGAGTTGGCATGTCTGGAAGATGAGTCCATTCCAATAAGGATCCAAAATAGACAAGTCTTATCCCTTATTAATGTTGAACTCATCGAGAGATTCTCTCTTGAAGGGGAGGTTGTCATTGCCAAAAAGGATAGGGAGTCAGATTGGAGGCAACCATTCATGGATTATCTACATACTGGCAAACTACCTCAAGAGAAATCACTAGCACACCAGGTGAAGTAGAGAGCCCTTTCCCATGCTCTCTTGGATGGCACTTTATACTGGCAGTCCCACGATCATACATAGTTACGTTATCTGGACAAACACGAAGTCCATAGGATCTTGATCATTGTACACTCAGGTTTATGCGGAGTACATCAATCCGGCCTGAAGATGAAAGCCAAGATCAAGAGACTAGGATACTACTAGCCTTCAATGATCACAGGCTACATAGATGTAGCTAGGAGATGCAACCAATGTTAGGTACATGGTGTGGTCCTACATCAACCACCAAACATTTTACATCCTACATTGGCCTCATGGACATTTGAGTATTGGGGTACTAAAATTGTGGGTTCGATCGATCCTCCATCTTCCAAAGGTCATCGATTCATCCTAACTGCTACTGACTACTTTTCCAAGTGGGCAGAGGAAATCCCATTTAAAGAGGTCACAACTCAGCATGTGCTCCAATTTTTTAGGGACCATATCATATATAGATTCAGGATACCTGATGAATTATATCCAATAATGATCCTGCATTCAAGAGCACTTCACTTTGCTCGAGACACAACATAGATTGGAGATATTCTACCATCTACTACCCAAGGGCAAATGGGTTAGTAGAAGCCTTAAAAAAACTCTTATTCAAATACTGAAGAAGACACTAGATGACAACAAACGATAATGGCATGAATAGTTGGTTGAAGCCTTATGGGCTTACTGAACCACATATAGAACTCCAACTCAATCTACCCATTTCTTCTTAGTGTATGGGTCTGAAGCCGTTCTACCATTAGAAGTCCAACTCCCATCACTAAGGACAGCCATGGGTAGTAAAATCATAATAGAACAGAACACCAAGTTACGGTTGGAAGAGCTCGAAGGTTTGGAGGAGAGATGCTTATGGGCATGCTAGAACCTCAAGCTATACAAAGCCAAGATGATTCAAGCTCATAACAAGTTGGTCCATCCTAGAGCTTTTCAAGTAGGAGAGCTTATTTTAGTTCTAAGGAGACCAATTGTTGCCTGTCGAAAGATAAGAGATAAGTTTTAACCCACTTGGGAATACTCTTATACCATAGAGAAGTCATACCAAGGAGAGTCTTATCAACTCATAAATTGTAAAAGAGAGTGTCCGATGCTTCCAATCAATGGGCTCTACTTAAAGAAATACTATTCATAAATCTTATTTGAAAATTATTATCAATAAAACTTCTTTTCATTTCAAATTTCTTTTCTTCTATGTTAGAAATATCTTTTGCTTGTGAATCCATCATGATGTATTTAGGGTAGGTATAAGAGAACCCATGATGCATCCTATCCCTCCACAACACAAATATAAACTATAAAATGATCCTCCAATGCTATTAGGATAGGTGTAAGAAAACCCAAGAGGCATCCTATTTTGACTAGTACAATTAAGTTAGCTGTAAGAGAACTTAAGCGGCATCCTTTCTTGGTGGACTCAATTGCACTGGATGCCATTTCATCCATTCTTATGTGTTTAGGGTAGGTGTAAGAGAACCAAGTGATATCCATTCCTCTTTCACATACAAATAAACATATATCTTTTTATTTTGATGTGAGAGCTCCCATGGCATTCATTATTAGCTACTAGGTGTCTACATGCTACCTATAGTATGTGACCCAGGTTGGAGGATGTGAGTCCCCGCGCTTTCTTTCTAACTTGACCATTGCAAACCAATGAGTGCCCTGTTAGTATGGTAGATTTCACTACCCAGCCAATGAGCTACCTTATGTTGACTTTACTTAAGGAGATGTGAGTCATGCTTTCTTCTTGAACTAGCAATTATGCACTAACTAGGTTGAGTATATTTCAGGTTTAGGGTAAGTCCCCCAAAGGCTTCTTTCCTCTTGACTACAATTGAGTTGATGTAAGTCCTCTAGTGGCATTCACTCGGTTTAAGGTCGATGGCACTGAAACTATCCTAGCAATCAGTTCTGCTTTAGGAGGATGTGAGTCCCCGAGCTTTCTTCTTAGGTTGATTGTTGCAAACTGAAAGGCACCTTAGATTTTTTGATATTCACTATGCTAATAACGACTCACCTGGTGGATACACCACTCTTGGCAGATGTGAGTCCCCGTGCTTTCTCCTTGAGTTGGCCAAAGAATACCTATTTGATATATGACTAGCCATGTCATCTTCTCGAGGGTGTTAGATTAAGCCTTTAGCATCCCCATCCCCTACGGGCAATCTATTTGGATCACATCCTTTGCGACCCCATTTAGATACTACCCAGGTTACTTTTGGATTAGATAGTCCCCCTTTTCTAGTAGCCACCCTTGTGGTTGGAGAATTTGTTCAGCAGATGCTTAGATTCTCCCTTGGTTCAGTAAATCTAAGATAGGTCTAGGATGATATAAGCTCCTTCTCAGTATGATCTCTCACAAACCAACAAGGTTCATGTTAAATCAAACTAAACAAATAAACAAAATTAAGTCACTTGTGGATTAGGAATTCAAGCCCCTAGTGGCCCCTTTCCCAAGAAGCAATCTTATCTTTAGGACAGTGTCATCAAAACTCCCTATAGGAATTGCCTGACTACTTTGAGTTGAGATATGTCCCTGGGTTGGCACTCTCTCAGTAGTCGCCCTTAGGTCAGGTTCAAATTATTGTGCCACCAACGAGTTACCCCGAAAGTCATCTTTGCTTTGAAAGATATAAGTCTATTATGCATTCTTTCGAGCACGATCTTTGTAAACCAATGTGCAGCCCTATGTCGAGCCCGATTTATTGCGTAAGTGATCGATCACCCTAGTGGTTCTTTGTTTAGGAAGATGTGAGTCCCCGCGCTTTCTTCCTAACTTGACCATTGCAAATCGAAAGGCACCCCTTAGGTTGGTTAGTTCTACCTAATGGCTGGTAGAATATCCCTTTAGATTTGTAAACCTAAGATAGGCATAGGCTAGTATTAGCTCCTTCTTAGTAGATTCATTGTACATGGATAAGGACCATCTAAAATTAGATTAATTCTGACTATCCTTGAGTCGATATGAGTCCATAGTAGCATTCGCTCAAATAGTTGCCCTAGGTCGGAATTGATTTGTTGCGCCATCGAGAGATCACCCCAATGGCTGATACCTACTTTGGAAGATGTAAGCCTACTATACTTTTTTCTTAGTACAATTGTTGCACCGAAAAGACCCTTGGCGGATAGTCCTACCTTATAGGCGGTGGGCTACCCTTTCAACTTGTAAATGCAGAGGCAGGTCAGACATAGCTCCTTCTCTGGGTCCATCGTGCAAGGGTCCACAACATAACACACCAAATTAAATTTAATAAATTTCAATCAAATCAATATAAATCAAATTGATCATCAGGACTACTCTTGAGTTGAGGTAAGACCCCCAGCGGCACTCACTCAAAAGTCATCTTAGGTAGGGTTCGATTTGTTGCACCATCGACAGATCACCCCAACAGTTGATCCCTAGTTTGAAAGATGTATGTCTATTATGCCTTCTTCCTATTACAGTCGTTGCACACCGAAAGGCAACCCCTTAGGTCGAATAGTCCTACCTTATGGTAGGTAGACTATCCCTTTGAAGTTATAAATCTAAGACAGGCCAAGGTCCCCGTGGATCCTTCTTAGTGTAGTCCATCACACACCGACATGATTCATAATAAAATAAATTCAAAACCAACCTCCCTAGTGGAGTCAAATTAAACATATCGAACAAACCAAATTTCTCCCTAATGAGGCGTAAATCAAATTAGCCTCCTTAGTGGAGCTTAGATCTAAATCAAACAAATTTAATCGAGTATATATCCCCAGCAGGATATGCCCTCAATCTAGAACCCTTCTCCCTAGTGGAGCCATAACAAATTAAACCAACCTTTTTACTGGAGTCTAATCAAACAAATCAAATAAATTCAATCAAATTCTTATCTCCAATGGATAGCTTGAACCTATTTCCCTAGAGGAAGGTTCATGTACTCAATCTCCAGCGGATTCTTTCTTGCTCCCTTATGCCCTTGGCATAAAGAGAGTTGCATTGCACTAAGATCATGATATCTACCTTTCGATTCTAGGTATAGATCACTTCCATTGTTTGTTGCAATCTTTTGGATGTTATTGATCATTTCAGTCAACACCAATATGTGCGGTGTGCCTTGTCAGTTACACCACACCTATTGGGGGTTTTTTTATTGACCTCACTTTTGGAGTGAGCTCTTAACCTCCTCTCCTTAGATTAGGACTCTTCTAGACACTAAGAAGTCCTTAGGCATAAGACACTTATAGTGATTAGGTGAACCTAAACTGAGAATTTGAAGTGTTAATCATAAGATTAGGCTATGCCTTAGGGCTTAAGAAAATTACATATCCCATAGCCTAAACCCAATCTAGATACACTTTATCAAATCTAACCCATATTTAATTCTCAAATCAAATTTGAAATTCAAATTCAAATTCCAAATCTAATTTCAAATTTGACTCAAAACGATTGAAACCCAAAATCAAATTCAAATCCTAAGACCCTTCCTAAGCCATATGAACCACATTCATAAGCTTAGCCAAAACTCCCTTAGATCAAATCAAACTCAATTGATCTCTTTATAAATCAATTATTCCTTCATTTATATTCACAAATATAAATGAAATCCAAATTCAAATTATTAAAACTATATCAAAAATCAAATCCAAACTCAATCTAAACCCTTTAAGCCAACTCTTTGGACTTATCCAAATTCTATCTAGATCAAGTCAAAATTAATAAATTTTCTCTTGAATTAATCATTCATTCAATTATCTACCCAAATATAAATGAAACATACAATCATCAAATTAAATCAAAACCAACCCAAGTCAAACCCAACTTAGCCCTTTTGACTTAAAAATTTCAAATGAGCCAAAATCCCTTAGACTCCAAATTGATTATCGTTAAATTTATATTTCAATCTAGAGCTCATATATAAGTTCAACTAAATTTGAATCAAACCAAAACAAAACCAATTGATCCACTTAGGTAAACTTGACCCATTAAACCTAAGGACCCATTTGGGTTAACCTAATCCAACCCAAATTAAATTGAGCTCACCTTCCACCATGATTGTTGACCACCCTAGGATGATCAATTACAATCAATTGGGTCAAACCAAGTCAACTTAGTCATTTGACCAAGTCAACCCTTGGCCAAAATGAACCAAAACTAGCCAAAACTCATCATACACCAAATTGATTGAAACCAATGATTTAAATCAACCCAAAATCTATATTTAAATATGACTTGATCACCAATTGAGCCAAACCAAGCCCAATTGACCACTTAATCCAAGTTGACCCAAATTGGCCTAAAGGACCAAATCGGCTCAAATCATGATCTAACCCAAATTGATTACAACCAATGGCTCAAGTTCATTCCAAATTGATTTATGAATTTGACCAAAGCCATAATTAAACCTAATTTGATCAATCAAGCCCAATTGGACTTGACCCAGCCCAAATTGACCTAATGGGTCAATTTGGCCTCAAATTAAATCCAAATTTATTCAAACTAAATACCACATTCATCTTAAATTAGCCAATTGAACATGAATCAACCCATAACCCAAGCCAATTTGGCCAATTTTGATCAAATTGGTCAACTTGACCCAATATGACCCATATGACCCAAATTGAGCCAAATCCCTTGAAACCAAGCCATGATCCATTGGGGGATGATCAAACCGGACCCAAACCCATTTGGGATCAGACCAAAATCAACCATATGCATTTAAATCTCTCACGAATCCTTCCCCACATAGGATTCCACCCAACTTTTTTTAATTCCCCCCCATCATATGCACTTAACTCCTCCCCAATATTTGCATTGAATAGAGCTAATCATATGGCAACAAGAGAGGACTTTGGAGCAAAGAATAAATTTTTGGCCATTATAAAAGGAGGGGGAAATGAGGCTTTAAGCCTCTTCCTCCCACCACCATTCAGCCCCCAAAAGCTCCCCAAAGCAAAAAAGGAACCCATCCCCCACCTCTTTGATCCATTCTTGAGCTCAGAAATATAAATAGTTGCTTTTCCAGTGAGGTGATGGTAAAATGATCCCGGTCGATTACTTTCTGTCCATCAGAGAAGATGATGTTTTAAAGGGAGGCAAAGGTTAAAAATCATTCTAAAGCTTTCTCACATACCTAAGAGTTCGCTCAAATCTTCACTGCCGCCGAAAATCATCCCCAGTGAGGTAAATTTTGCCAAACTTTAGCCGGCCTTAGGATTTCTTGTATTTTGTGTTAATTTTTTTATGATTTTAGGAATTTCTCCTAGATAATCTTATATTTTTACTTTACATCATCCCAATTAGAAAATAAAATTTTTTCAGTATGAATCGACGCAAAAATAAGTCTATTTGGATAAATTTTCACTTAGAAACCCTCATTTTTTCAAAAAAAGAGCTATTTTTGCTGTTCACTATCCAGTGGACTACATCCGCCGTCCGATCCAGTGGTTCATGGGATTGCATGGCTCGATCGCGTCAGCCTTGGCTTGATGATGGATTGTCCAATCCGCATGATTCATCGTCGGCTAAGATCGTGCGCCGATCGCGGA
Source organism: Cymbidium sinense (assembly GCA_021442155.1). Taxonomy (NCBI): domain Eukaryota; kingdom Viridiplantae; phylum Streptophyta; class Magnoliopsida; order Asparagales; family Orchidaceae; genus Cymbidium; species Cymbidium sinense. The sequence continues at coordinate 84,472,553 of CM038215.1, forward strand.
ATCCTGGCCTCTAAATTGCGTGATTTACTTTCGACTATCAGACGTTGACCGGTCTTTTCGCCATGGTGACATCGGTCGCATAAATTTTTTTTAATTTAAAAAATTATTTAAAATTACCTGAAACTTCAAAAATTAATAGAAAATAAAATAATTAACCAAAATTACAAACAAGGGCTCATTGGATTTATCTTTTCGAGAGAAATCCAAAAATTTAAAATCCCAAAATTTCACTAAGAATTTTGAGCTTAATTTAAGTTTTAGTGAAAATCAAATTTTATTAATTAAACAAAAAATATATGTTAGATTAAGTTTAAATTTTCAAGGATTGAAATTAAAGTAAAAACACACCTACCATAAAAATTTCAAGTGAAAAGCTTTTCCAAATTGATAGAAATTAAATTTTAAATTTAGATTGTCCATTTTAATAAAACAAATCAAATAAAAATTTAGAAATTTACAAAAATCTTCAAAATGGCTTAAATCACTTCAATTGACATCTAGGACTCTTTAGAAAATAATGTAATTTTTTGAATCCTATGAACCCCAAACAAACACTTAAGATTAAAGATTAAATAATTAAGGAGTTAATCAAAACATAATCAAAAAATAGTTTAAATATCAAATCAAAATCAGAAATGAAATATCACTTAAGCAAAATCATTAATCAAACCTCAAATCAGAAAAAATATCATTCTTAGAGGAAATTAAATTAAATATGATTAAACCTATTTAAGTTAATAAAACTCAATTAAATGATTAAATCTTAAATCAAATTTAAAATTAAACAAATTTAGAAAACTTTTAACATGGGTCAAACTACTAACTAAACTTACACTAAACATGGAATCTTAATCATATGAAACTCTTAATGAGTATAAATAAACAACTAATTAATCATTAAATAAAATAAAAAAATCAAATTGATTAATTTCAACATAATCATTTAATATTAATCAATTAAACCAAATAAAGTTAAAGTAAACTTAATTAACATATGATTAAATCACATCCATTTGGAATAAGATAATTAATTAACCATTAAATATTTCAACCTAATAACTAAATCAAACATGTTAATGAAATCAAACAAACATAATAAATGAATCAAATCAAATAAAACTCTAATCATAAATAATCAAACATTGAAATGAAATAATTAATTCACTTAATAATAATGATGGTAATTATAATAATCCTTTAATCAAATCAAACTTAAGTTAAACACTTAACTAAATAAAATCACTCACATATGGAAAATTAAGTCATTAATCTCTAATTAAATAAACCCTTAATTAATCTAATGATTTAAATATTTTACCTTTAATCAAACTTAATTAATCTTAATGTAAACTATCATCTTAATTAATAAATTAATTTAAATAAGTTACATTAAAGTTAATTCTAAAATTAAGCTTAAATCAAACCCCCAATTAAATTTTAATTAATCTCTAAGGATTAAGTTAATCAAATTAATCATATTAAACTTAATTTATAATAACAATTAAGTACTAATAAAAATCTAAATTAAACCTAAATCATTAAGTCATTAATTACATCATTATGAATTAAATAAATCTTTATTTAATTTAATAATTAACTTAAACACACTCCTTAATTAAACTAATTACCTTTAAGCTAATCCAATTGTATAAACACCTAGTTAATGCAAACTTAATAAATTAATCCACCATCTTAATAAACCATATTAACAATATAAATCAGATTAAAATTTCAAATCAAATACTTAATTAATCTACTAATTAATCACACATCTTAAGTAAACTAATTTAAGTCAATCAAATTAATCATATTAAATTTAAACTTAATCAAACATAAATGCAATTAAATACCAATTCTTAATTTAAACTTAAATCATTAAGTCATTAATTACATCATTAACCTAAATAAATATGAAATTAAATTAAAAAAATTAAACAAATCTTTACTTAATTTAATAATTGATCACACCTCTTAAATAAGCTAATTAAGTTAATCAAATTAATCATATTAAACCTAAGCTTAATCAAACATAATCAAAATTCAATTAAATACTAATCAAAACCTAAATTAAACCTAAATTATTAAGTAATTAATTACATCATTATTCTAAACAAATATGAAATCAAATTGAAAATTGAACAAACCTTTATAATTAAATGCTTCTTAATTAATCACATAATCACATTGAACCTAAACAAACCCATGACTAATAAAAATCAAATCAAATTAAACTTTCATCATTGTAATCAAATCAAATCTCATTCAACCTACTTAAATAAGATAAACTAATTAACTATCCAATAATCAAAATCAAACCAAACTTGATAAATGATGGATGAGATTATCAAAGAATCAAACTCAATTCAAAATAAAATATTAATCTAATCCAATCAAACTACAAATAAATGAACCATAATCAAAATAAACATTTAATCATATATAATCAATCAAGATTTAATTAATCAAACACATTAATTTAAACTTCATTGATTTAATTTACCAAACATTTCTAAAATTAATCAATCAAAACACATGAATTAAAATAAACTTAAACTTCATTATTAAGGATATTGAATTATCAAGATTTAATTAAACCAAACATCTAATCTAAAATTAATCAATCAAAACACATGAATTTAAAACTTAAACTTCATTGATTAAGGATATTATCAAGATTTAATTAAATCTAATCAATTAATCAATTAAAAACATTAATTTAAACTTAAAACTGATCAAGGATATTGAATTATCAAGATTTACCAAACATCTAATCTAAAATTAATCAATCAAAACACATGAATTTAAAATAAACTTAAACTTCATTAGATATTAAGGATATTGAATTATCAAGATGTAATTAAACCAAACATCTAATCCAAAATCAATCAATCAAAATACTTAAACAAACTCAAATTCTAAATTTAAATCAAATCAAATAAATTACACAAATTCAAATGAATTTAATTAAAACCTTAGTTAGATTCTTTAAGAGTTAGGATGTAGAATATGAGTTCTCTCACAAATAATTTCACTCTTCATTCTTGAAAACCTAAACATCATTTTAACCAAATAAAGAGAAATAAAAATGAAAAATAAATCATTAAACCATTTAAATTGAAATCACCCAAAGGTAAAATTTTAACAAATTCAAACTCCAAATTGAAACTTAAACTAACGAAGCCTAGTAAAGTCTTGCACACAAGTCTTATTAGAATACTAAGTCACCACTTCTAGTTTGGGTGTTGTATGATGTTGTGTTTTATTTTGTGATGTAATAATTTAGACTGTTAGGATGTATGTTTCATGGATGTTAGTATGATTAACCTAATCATTTTTTTTGTAGGGGGTTGTGCTTAAGGGGTGACTATAATAAAAATATAAATGTGTTTTCGGTGCTTAGCCTTACGTTAAGACATGTGCTTAGTTACCCAAGTGTGTGCTAAGTCCAAATTATTCATATAACTATAGGTTGTATGGTGTGTTTAGCTAACATTTATTTTGCGGTGTAGATAGATTTATTTTTCTATTTTAATATAATTTTGCATTAAGAACTATGTGTTATGGTGGATTAGGATGAGCAATGGCCAGAATGCTTAGTCCCTAGGGTGCCCTGTGATGCCTTTAGAGCAAATCAAATCAAAAAAAAGAGAAGGAAGAAATGAAGAAAAGAAGACCCCACAAAGATGTATTTATAATTGGTTGTATAAGGGGTAGAGCTACCCATATTTTTTTTTCTCTTTTGGGTGTTCAACCTATCCTTTTACTCTTCTACGGTAGTCTATAAAATTATTTGATGTTGTGTTTAGATTGCGCATTAGAACAACATGCTTTTCATAGTTTCTTTATGATTGATGATTGAATATGTGGCCTGAATGCAGTAGGCTCCTAGGATGAAATTAATTTTTCTACCTTAATTAACAACTCATAATTAAAACTTTAAAACAACTTATAACCTCACATAAAAGCCTAAGAATAAAGTTTTTAACAACCCCTTAGCTGGATGAATGAATGTATAATATCATGCATGTCATATTATTCCACTCTTGTAAGAGGGAGCTCTCATCTTTTCCAGAGAATGAAGGCTGATAGAAGAACACCCTTTTCTCTCTTGATTTGGCCCATAATCAAATTCTCATGCATTTAGGCATATAAAATCCCATAACCTTTGTCAAAATAAAGAGTCCAAAAGAATCAAATAAATTTGATAAAATTTATATTATATTAAGTCATGTTTTCATAACACTCATGCTCTAGTCTCTTAGGGAGTGAGTTTAAGGACTTAGTCTTTTTTTTTTAAATAAACAACTGCCTAGCCATCTTACAAAGCATAAGACTTGCCTTCATGGATTTAAAGCATAGGAGGAGATAGCTGGCATTCACTCCTGGCAGTAATAAGTCCAGCAGTCGAATGGTTTATTCTCTCTTATGGAGATAAACTATATACCTATTTTGCCTTAGATATAGTATAGGTCATGCTTTGGCTCTGTAAAGCTCCCAGTAGTTGCTTCAGCTACATGCATAAATGAGAGTATTCTTAAATAATTCTCATTCCTTATGATGTAATTAACTATGGGGGCTTTCATCCATAGGGAACTTAACGAACCTGGCTTAAAATAATCTTTACGTTACTCTTCGATATAAAAGTAGGGAAAAGATCTCTGGTATATTCGAAGACCCATCATGCCTTAGGAGCCATTATTAGGTGATTAGGTCCATTATAGTGTGGTGATTTCTATCTTTTGAGATAGTATATCATTTCTTAATTTCATACCCGATCACTTCAATAAGTACCCCCTAAGATCTGCATGGTGTCCCACATCTCAAAAATAAACACTATAATCTCCTAGTAATCACATATTTTGAAGAAAATCTTATGTTGAGAATAGCAGATCACAATCATCCTCTATATATTATCGCAGAGAGTGATGACATCTCGTTCAGCTGAATATTGAATGATCCAAGTTCTTCTATCAATCTTATGAGTCTAAAGGTGTTAAGAGGATTATCACTCGATATCCAACATATTGGGAGAGACAAGTTGATGGTTCATGGTTTCAATGAAAAAGAGAAAAAAACTCTGGGTTTTTTTATTCTCCCGCTCAAGTTCAAGGATTTATATACAAAAGCCAAGTTTAATGTAATCAATGCTGATACCTCATTTAGAGCTCTCTTAGGATCATCGAGATACAACCAAATCAAAATGGCACATGAAGATGAAAAATATACATCGTTCAGAACACCTATTGGCATCTATTGCTACACGGTCAAGCCCTTTGGCTTAAGAAATGCTAGAGCTACATACCAAAAAGCCATGATGCGTATTTTTGATGAGTTGATTCACCAGAATGTAGAATGTCATGTTGACTTGAGAATTATATTGGAGAAAATCAGGAAATATGGTCTCAAGATGAATCTTCTAAAATGTGCATTCTAGGTATCCTCTGAAAAATTTCTCGGTACATTGTATGTTATTGATCTGTAAAATCAAGGCAATCGAGTTGCCTCCATCGAACTTCATTCTTCTTTACAATCCAATGATTTATATATCAAATCTATCAATCAAGGTTGCAAGGATGCTCCATTCAAGTAGGATAAGGAGTGCCAAGAAGCATTCAATAGCATTAAAAGCTAATATTAAATCCATAAATCCTTGCAGTGCCTACTCTTGGGAAGTCACTCATTCTATACATAGCTGCATTAGAAGAGTTCCTTGGAGCATTTTTTGGCATGCTCTTTATTATATCATCAAGATTAATTGGAGAAAAATGAGAGATCTCGATAGAGAAGCACTATTTGCACGATCTTTGTAGTCCAAAAGCTACTATATGTTATCTCATAAGATTACCCTCATCTGAATCGATCCAAGTACTTGATGACAAAACCAAAGATTGGTTGTTTGGCAAGATGGGCGCGCTTTTACAATTTGATATCATATATACATTCGAAAGTGGTAGAGGGACAAGTCCTACATTTTCTCACGCATCCCTCGGACTCTTCCCTTAACGATGATTTGCCTGATGAGCAAATTATGCTAATTCATGAATGGAAACAAATTACAAATTTAGGAAATGTACTTTGATGGAGCCTCATCGATCAAACAAGTCAAACCTTTAAATTTCCCAAGGGCAAGAGCAAGAATCAACATCATCTTCATAACATCAGAAAGAGGGATAATGAGATGATTATATGCCAAGAAATAATAATGAAGCCGAGTATGAAGCATTAATGGTAGGTCTTGAAGAAGTTCTTTTCAGAGACATCCAAAATTTGCATATTTTCAGTGTTTCTTAGCTTATTATAAATCAAGTACTTGACATCTATAAAATCAATAAGCTTGAGTTAACTTTCTATCATCGAGCTTATGAAGTATATATCAAATATCACACTAACTCAAGTCTCTTAATCCAAGAATAGCAAAGTTGATTGCTTAGCAAAATTAGCTAAGGAAATGACAAGTATGAATGGTGATTATGCCATGATCGGCATATTTACTCGACAAGTCCTAGAGCCAGCAAAGTATCAATCCACACAGGTAAAGGGGATATTAAATTTGATCCAACATAATGTGACTCAGGTTGCTCCTCATACTCTCCAAAATCAATAAGGAGTTATACCAAGAAGGGCTAAGAATGATATTGCTTCGGAAAAGCAGTGTGAAGCTTTTATTGTAGAAGAGCCACATGATTGAAGGCAATCCTTCATCGACTACTTTAAAGAAGGCAAATTACCAAACAATAGATCACTGATAGCTCAAATCAAAATGAGAATGCTGCACTATGCTTTCATCAACAACACTCTATAACATAGATCATTTGAACAAATGTGGCTATGATACATTGAAGGTACCAAAGTGATGGTTGAATTTCATGAAGGACTTTGTGGTGCACATCAGTCAGGTCCCAAGATGGCAGTAAAGATCAAAAGGATGGGTTATTATTGGCAATCTATAGTGAGAGATTGTATCAATCATGGCAAGAGGTGCCATGAATGCCAAGTACATGGGAATATAATCCATCAACCTCCAAATTCACTACACCCAATAATACCATCTTGGGCATTTGAATGTTGGGGTATAGATGTAATTGATTGATCTGCGTGGACACCGCTTCATCCTAGCAGCGATTGATTATTTCTCTAAGTGGGCTGAAGTTACCCCATTTAAAGAAGTCACTACTAACCGAGTGATCAACTTCTTCATGCATAATGTACTATAGATTTGGAGTGTCGCGTGCACAATGGATTTTGTCGATCGACAAAATTGATTGGTGATACTCTTCAATATACAATCCAAGAGCAAATGGTTTGGCAAAGGCCTTCAATAAGACATTAGTCAAGCGAACCTTATTAAAAATAAGAGCCCACTATTAGAGGCATTATGGGTGGACCACCTACAAGACGAAGCTTATTCATTAGTATTTGGAATTAAAGTATCACTTTGAGTAGCCTCATGAGAAAATTAATGTAGCTTTTGGATGGTGGAAACTTTCGAAGAAGTTGATTTTTGGTCTTTGACCTTCAATCAAAAATTTGATGGCAAATTTGAGCCTAATTGGGAAGACTCTTTTGTCATTGAAAAAGTGTACCAATGAGGGGGTATGCCAACTCATTGACCTAAAGGGTGAAAGTCCAATGCCACCAATTAGTATACTTGAAAATATATTATACATGAGGAATACATTCCTACAACATAAATCCTGGTGCAAGATTTTTTTAGTATATCGATTTAGGTCGATATCGCTCCATGTCGAGATCCCTAATTAAATATACTCACTCTAGATGAAAAAACACTTCTGTAAAAATTCCCTATTACATAGGGGGAATTTTAGATTTATATATATAGATGAAAGTAATGTTACATGTTAAAACCCTCTTAAGAGTATATCAATTCAAATATTGATGTATTTGTGTATTTTCATCTTGAAAGTTCTTCTAAATATTCTTTAGAATTCCCCCTGCAAGATAGGGGCATTTTTAGTTTATATTAAATTTATTTGAGTTAATGTCATGTTATAAGACGTGATCCTCGAATATATTCTGATTCATGTTGACATCGAGCTTTATGCCGAAATCCCTGAATACATCCTTAATTATTATTGTTAAGTTTTAGGTTCTTGTTGGAACAAAAAAAGAATCTATTTATACGCATAGAAAGATAACCATAAATTTCAAAAATTTATCTCCTAGATTTGCCAAATTCTAGAGATCAAGTCAGAAGAACTCTCGATTTTGGAAGCTTCCATCAATTAAATTAGACAAATATTAACCTTTACATCTTGAAGTCTAGAACACGGATGGGTTCTAAAGGTCGAACTCTAGAAGCCCAAATGTGGCCGAGTTTTTTGACGCTCTCCTCACTCAACAAGCAAAAAAAAGGCCACAGTGAAAGAGCCCCCATTCATCAATCTGATGACAAAACCACCAACCCACTATAGCTTAAGTTGAAGACTCGAGTAGGTTCTAAAGGTCAAACTCAACAAACCCAAATGTGGCTGAGTTGCTGATGCTCTCCTCACTCAACAAGTTGTAAGAAAAGACAGTAGTGAAAGAGCCCCTACTAGTCAGTCTAATGATGATAGTTATTCAATCTGAAACTAGATCCAACTTAATAATTACAAGCAAGGGATCTTTCTACTTGATCGATAGATCAAGATAATATGAGAAAACTCTCAATTCAGAGCTGCCTCAAATTAATCTATATATTGCCCACAGGGTGATATCTCAATCTATTCTCAAATGATCTAATCAAGCTTAGATCAAAGCCAATCTCTTCATCAAGTCCATCAAAGCAGAAAGAACAGGACCGAGGAAGAAATTTCATAGTTCATACAAAGTTGATGGTTGAATTAAATGAATTTTATAGTTATTCAGTCTATTAAAGCACACATTGTTAGACTGATAACTCAACATTGACCCTATATAAGGTAGAAGGCTGGGTCATCTGTACGTACCCTTCAATGAATCCATCAAAGTAGTAAACATAGGGTTCATGGCATACATACACTTCCTGACAAGTCAATATAGACAAATCAGGTCAGGCCTTCATTAAGTCTGTCAAGCATAAAGCTAGGATAGAAGAAATTTCAAATCTGACCAAGCACGGATAAACCAATTTCCCAGTAGAATCCTTCATTAAAATAAATAGACTAATTCCTCCATCAAACCCAACCAAGCACGAGGGGTTGGAGGAAACTCAAACCTGGAATGACATAAATGAAAGAGATCTTCAGCAAAGCCATTAAAGCAGATAGTAGATGGTGTAAGAAATCTTATCTATCTGACAAGTCGATTCTGATAAATCGATCAATCCTGTCATTTACCATGTCCTAAATAAGGTATCATGCTAATGATAAATCATTAAATCCTATCAATGATGTCAAAATGATCTAAGTTGGTGATTCAAAGGGTCGCAGTTCTGTTTCTGCTCAAAGGCCCTTCCCTTCGATTTTCTCTCTTCCGCCTCTAAACCACAAGAAAAAAATGGCAACTCTTCTTTCTCCTCTCCAATTCCTCTCCTCCTCCAAACCGAAAAAAGAGAAAGGTAATCCTACTCTTCTCTTCTTTCTTTTTCTTCCTTCCTTTTCTTTCTTCTTCTTCTTTTCTAATCCAAAAATTACTTCTCCTCTTTCTTCTTTCCTCCAAACTAAAATTCTCTTTCTTCTTCTTCCTTCTCCATTTTATTTCTTCCCCCATTTACACAAAACCAAAATTGCATCTTCCATTTCCCTCATTTTCACCAAAACTGAAAATCAACTTTCAAATTCTCCCATTTTCCAAATCTGAATTTCATACTTCATTTCATCTCAATCTCCTTCGCCACAACCAGAGAAGAACACCGTCTTGAGGCGGGTTCTTCTTTTGATTTTTCGTATCACCTTTCCAATTTTTTGTTTGCCAGAAAAGAACAGGTTCTTCTTCCGATTTTAAGTCTCCCTTTGACCCTTCTCTCTTGGCCAGAACCGTCATGAGGTGGGTTCTTCTCTCTTGGTTTTTGCATGCCACTTTCCAATCATTGTAATGTGCAAAAAATAAGTTATGTGGGATGTGTGAATGTGGATATATATATATATATATATATATATATATGAAGGCCTCTTCGTGCTCATGAGGGCATGATGAGATGAAAAATTGGTTGCGGTGTCACAATATACCGTATACCAAGTAAGCCAACATTTATTAGATGTATGCTCCCCAAATCTGCCAAAATTTTATCTAGACTTAGAAAAATAAATGAAATGAATACACATACATTATATTTTTGTTTTAGTAGGTATCAAGACTTCGCTAATGCCCATTAAGGCATAGTGGGTGTGAAGATAGCTATGGTGTCCTAGACACACTCGCTCATGAGGGGAGAAATCAAAATACTCGATGTAGCCCTACATATTTGGGAGGGTGAGCAAATATATTTTGACTTAAGAAAAATGGGAGAGTAAAAGCGATTTAAGAATGCTAAGTAAGGAAACGTACAACTAAATTTAAACTAAAAATGTCAAACAACTAAAGGGGGAAAGTAAAATGATATACAACAAACACAAAAGTAAAACAAAGAAAAAAAGAGAGGAAAAGCATTTACAAAACTTATTTAAGCAAGTTGAAAGCCTTCCCGAAGTACAAATTAAAATCCTTTCCCCTCTTTATCAAGTACTTTAAACTCAAGCAAGTGCTCTCTCTTAGCCTTATTTAGAGAGATTTGAGGAAGTAATGAGTGAGTTCTCTTTTCTTGTAAAATCCTCAAAATTAAACAAGCTTTAATTAGAACTTGAGGAGGCTAATATTAAACTCACAAGTTTTAAATGTAATTCTCTATGGCTTAAATTGAAGTGGTAAAGTGAGTTTTCTTCTCTTATAAAATTCTCAAAATTAAACAAACTTTGATTAAAATTTGGTGAGACTAATACTAAACTCATAACAAACTTGCAATAAATTTGAAGTTTAATTTTCAAATAAATATGGAATTTGATATGAAGTTAAAAATGAATCTAAATTGGGTCTAACAACTCTTGTTGTAGAAAATCAAAGATCCTTAGAGGCTTGATTAGCTTTCTTTTGGGTGAACTTGCATATAAACTTGTTTGAATACAACTGCATGAAGTATGTCACACATATCTTATAGTGATCACTCCTTTGGGTCAAACATTCCAAAATACATGCAAATGCTTGAATGAAAAGAAATTCATTACAAATATCTAAAATGAATATATTCTTATTCAAAGCATATGCAAACTTTCAAATGATCGCCACCAGATCTGCAATTCATTGTATAAGCAGATAGAAGGCGACACTAAACTAAATACTACATGAATGAAGGAGCTTTCATTCAATACAAAAATTAAGGAACTTCAATCTAAATTATGATTTTCAAAATCAATGAAATCACTAATTAGGTAAAATTAGCTAAGCTATAAATACATGCATGTGCTTGGACATAGAGATTTAAAGTACAAATTTTAATGTCTAAAAAGGCTATGCAGACTAAATGGGAATCAATTAAATATTAATTTAAAAAATTTAATAAGATATTAGATCAATTTACAATGTGCACCTATAATACAAGCGGACGACATGCTTCGACACGAATGAAGGAGCTTTCCTTCAATACAAAAATTAAGGAACTCCAATCTATATTATGATTTTCAAAATCAGTGAAATCACTAATTATGTAAAATTATCTAAGCTATAAAAACCTGCATGTGCTAGACATAGAGATTTAAAATGCAAATCTTAATGTCTAAAAAACATGTAGGCTAAATTGTAATCAATTAAATATTAATCTGAGAAATCTAATAAAACACCATATCAATTTAAAAGGTCTTCTACACCACCGAATTCACAACACATCATACAAGCGAATAGAATACGTTAGTTAAGGAATTCTTAAATACACCCACATGGGCCCTGACACTATGCTGAATGCTTAAATTGTGGGTTACTTTCCGGTTTAGTCTTAGGTGCAGTGCGGTACAAAACCTAAAAATCTATTATAAAATTTTAATTTAGTAAAATATATGAGAAACTAATTAATTGATAGTGATAGTAATCCTCTATTAGTAGTTAAGCGAGTTGTGAGGATCTAAATATATTCAAATTATTCAAATTACCTTAAATTAAATATCAATCTTAAAAAAAATTGCTCAAATGAAATCTAATCATTAAAAGCTTAAAGCAAACTCAATCTATCCACCTTCCGCAACTGTTTGTTGGAGGGGACAAATTAAGAAAACTCTAGCTCACAAAAGAGTCAATGTCAAATTAAGTGTTTTGCTATGTTCACTCTCAATCAATCTCTTATCAGTAAGGATGTGGCTCGTGTCCTCTGATTGCTTGGCTTGGCCAGTAGGCTCCACAGATGATGCAGTTACAACCAGAGTCCTCTGATCGAGTGATTTGACCAGTAAGACTCCATTATATTACAATCACGATCATAGCCCGTATGATCTCTAATGGCTCTGCCCTTAGAGTTGTGAATCATAGGGTATACCTGATAGGATAAACAACCCTCTGTCAGTTAAGGTAGACTTAAGACTCTCACCTTAGACAAACACCACCCCAGGTCTACAAAAATTTCTTGGATAACGTAACCCATGTGTTGCTACTAAGGATCATTTGATCAGGTTGGGTTGACTACCTCCTCTGACTAAGTAGACTAGGGACCATGATGGCTCGGGATGATGGAACCATGGGATCTAGATTGGGCATGTCATCATTCCCCCAACCATCCAGTTTAATCTGAAATGATAAATTTTATAATCTAAATTCTAAAATTTCACATGCTGCTACTATACACTACACATTTAGAGATCTAACGAGTAGCCTTAATCGAAAGTTCTCTCTCACTTATTGAGAAGGGCAATTAACTATAGGAGCTTGTGCCTATAGAAAACCTGGAACCAGATCTAAAGTCCTCATCAAATGAGGATAAAATCTCTGGGTAGCATCTTATCTACTATTCCATCTTCCTTCTAAAAATTATACCGATGCTTTAAATCATACTCTCTTCAATTTAATATTGTCGAGAGATCGGTGTGGAGCCCACACCTTTCCAACAAAACTTCACGCAAAATCAAGTTCTCCACAATGGAAATCAAGAATGAAGTTCCTCTGAAAAATTGATTTTCAGTCTTATTTCATGAACAAGAATGGAAAGCATGAAACTAGTATTGTAATTAGCCGAGACCTAAGTTAATTATTGAACATAACACCTAAGTCTTTGTTAAGTGGAACTATAATCATATAGTGATGAGTTATTTGAACAAATCTGGATGAAATTGAATAACTTCCCTAATAATGTCATTTGACCTCCATTTACACACTCCAAAAGAGGCAACAATTAACAAATAACAAATGACAATCAAGTAATAAATGCTAAAGTTTGCTAAATACTTTGCTAAAATAAAAAAACTCACCTAGACATTAATAAATAAGATTCGAAAAACTCATAAAAAAGCTCATCAAATTTCAAATCAATTGAACATTAATAAGAATTGCTAGAATATGTATTGTAAAAAAAGTAGCAGAAAAGAGTTGGAAAAATTTCATAGTTACTCAATCAGAAATTTAGAAGCACAGTCCCTCAATGTAAACTTCCTCAAGCAATCTTGAACCGCCAATGCAGCAATTTCCTTGCAAAATTTTTTCCCATAGAAATAGTCATTCAAATATAGAATCACACGTCGATCATTGAAAACATTTTGGTAGGCCACTTTGATAAGCAATATTTTCTACAAACCCAGTAAAAGAATGGTTTCAAAATAAAATGACTCTGGAAAAGGAAAACTGAAATAAGAAAAAAAAAGCGCACAACTTGGCAACTTTAATGCCATAATCATGAATTTACCTTCATCAACTCCCAAGATGAATTTGTACTCAGAAGAAGAACTTTATAAGCTGGATTAGATTTAGTTGCAACAACACCCCGGCTCACTAGATGGCGGTCAAAATCAACACTATCATTTACTCCATACTAAAATTGAATAACATAATTTTGGCACACATTCCTCATAGTCCCATCATAACAAACCACAACATCTCGAAGAATCACCATTAGATTCTTAAACAGTGTTCCTGGCTCTGTCAACACTCTAGACGAACGAATCATAACTTCTCTTGTAGATATAGAATGAACTAAAGCTTCATATGGATTTAAGCCACCAATAAATGAACTCTTAACCAGACCACAGGCCTCAGATGGTACATCAGCTACATCAACTGAATGTTTTCCCAAGTAATATGAAAATACATCCTAAACAAGGTTCTTCGTATACAATTTATCTCTCTCAAATAGTTCATGACCTAAAAAGCCTAGCTTAGCTGTTGCAACACTTTAGAGATTGATGATTCACTCTTTGAATCAATCAAAGTACCAAGTGATGAAGACTTCAAAATAAAATCAATGATGGGCAATTTAAGGATTTTTAGATGATCCTCAACTTTCAAGTCTTGAACTTCACCATAATATGATCGAGGTTTCTGAGTAAATAGTTGAGTAAATAAGAAATTTCTTGCAATTTGCCTTGCATATCTGCAAGGATATCCTTTGGGACATCAAAATCACTCAAATTTATACTGAATCCATGTACATTTAACATCTCTATAAGTAAAGGATGCATAGTGTTCAAAAAGATAAGGTCCTCATTGGAACCTTTAAATGATAAAATAGATGAAATCATACCAACCAGTGAAGAGTGGATTGAATCCCTTTTAAAATCAATATGTAGTATTTCACTTCCGAAAAAAAAAGAAGAGCATAATTTTTTTTCTGGAAAATAAATTCAATTTATCTTTTTATACATAAGTGAAGTTGTACTCCACTATTAGATGAACATTAATGTGACCAAAGTTAAAACGTCAACATCTCAGGTGCTATTTCGAACTTCTGTGCTTATATAGATTTTTTTTTTTTTGAGAAAAATTGAGGGCTTAGCCCAATTTCATTCCAGAATTTTGATTACATGTATTACAAAGTATAAACTAAAAGACACTACATGACAAAAGATGAGGGATAGAGGAGAGATCTCAAAATTATCAATTTCAAAGTAAAAAAGAACAAATAGACAATAGAAGACAAGGGAAATAAACACACCCAGACTCAGAGACAAAACTACCTTCTTAGGGGAAGGAAAATCATACACTGCTGATCAATACCTACACAGAAAGATATACCCCGGCTACTTGCTAGCACTCCAACGGTACCCTTCACTGCAGTTCGAGGAGATCTGGGTTTGGAACAACCAAACTTAGTGTTAAGCATAGTTTATAATCTCCTCGTTGCAGAAGAGGGTGACCAGGGATGGGCAAAAAGCAAGTAGAAAACTAGATCCCACAACAACTATTTGAATGGATACCCTATTCTCATCATTGTCCGTACGAGGAAAAACTCCAAAAGCAAAATTCATGAAAAAAAATGAGTGAGGGAGGAAGTAAGGTAGCGTAAAATTCATCTAAAAGAGTCCAGTTTTGCATTGTGCTGATTACATGGGCTGGCCACTTGGGATTGATCTTCCACCTTCTGATTTTGTGTGCAACTATAATTTAATTTGAAGGATCAAACCAATCAAAGAGGTGGCCTCATTCCGACGCATTCTGCAATTCCTTTCCCTCCAAAGAGAATACACAACAATTGCAAAGATAAGATAGGAAAGTCTATTAAAGGGAACTTATTCGAGATTGAGCCCTATTTGTTAAAACACCACTCAGCTAAGAGAGGTCCTGTTAAAGATTTTCCAGAGGGTTTTAGACATACAAAGAAGGTTAAGGAAAGAAGTCTGAATGGCCCATTCCTCCTCGATCCCTGGGTAGAGTGGTTTTAGCCCAGGATATAAGATGCATTTTATTGGGCTCCCCGCTGTGATAAGAGAATTTAACCATGAAAGAGGTAATCTTTTGAATGATGCCCTTAAATAGCCATAGATCTAAACCAATAAGTAAGATAGTTGTTGATAGAGGATCATAAAAGTTGATATCGACCACCAAATGAAAGGAATTTGCTCTTCCATCCCGCTAGCCAAATAAGTATCTTGTCAAAAAGGGTGTTAAAGTGGGTAGATTTAAGGATTCCAGAAGCTAGAGGGAGGCCTAAATACTTCAGGGGAAAGACTCTAGATTCACATTTAGGATTTGACATAGCATCTCAGCCCTACGGGTTCCTTTAGTGAAACAAATTAAGGATTTGTAACTATTGACATCCAATCCCATGTAAGAGGATAATGAGCCTAGAGAAAGATTCAGGGAATTAATCATACTTGTATTGGATTCACCCATGACTAACAAGTCATTGACAAACAACAAATGTGAGACATTACATTTTTCAACAAAGAATGGATTGAATTTAGATAGATTTACTTCCCTTTCCAAGAGACATGAAAAAGAATCCATAGCCAAGGTAAAAAGAAAGGGTGAAAGAGGACATCCCTGCCTTAGACCATTGGAGGAGAAAAACATGCCTTTTATTTCTCCATTCAGCATGAAAGAAAATGGAACATCAGCTATGCAAGCTTCGATCTAGTTATTGAAGAGCAAAGGGAAACCTTTTTATTTAAGTCTATGGATGGGTGACTTGCAGTTTATCTTATCAAAGGATTTTCGAAGGTCGTACTTAGCAAGGAACAGCTCTTGATTATGGTTGGAAGAGATCTCATGACATATATGATGGGCCAGGACAATGTTATTTGCTATGTCTCTATCTTTAATAAAAGTAGTTTGAGTTGGGTGAATAATACTAGGCAGGACTTTTCTGAGTCTGTTTGAAAAACCTTTGTAATCACCTTATAGAAGGTATTACACAATGAAATAAGTTTGAAATCCACCAAGAAGTTTGAATGCTTAATCTTAGGAACCAGGGTAATTAGACTACGCTTGAAGATATTGGGCAGCTTCTGATGTTTGAAGAAAAAGTGAGCTGTAAGAAGGAATTGATTCCCAATGATGTCCCAACAGTGAATGAATACTTTTGAGTTGAATCCATCTAGACCTGTCATCTTATTTTCATTAATGTTGTGTAAAGCAGATATGATCTCCTAGTCACTAATACTAAAAATAAGGTCAGCAGCTTACTCAAGGGAGAGGTTATTACCAATAGGGGTGTCATGAATATGTAGAGTGTGAGAATATCCTTGATTGAAGAGAGAGGAATAAAAAGCACAAATTTCATTAGCTATCTCATTGGAGTCCGATATAATGCCATTAGAGGTGTGGATTTCATGAATCAAATTAGAGCTATTTCTCTCCTTGATAGAGTAATAAAGAAATTTCAGATCATCATTCGACTGAGATAGCTAATGGGCTTTAGCCCTTTGTTTAAGCCACAAGCTTTCCTTCATCATCAGATCAGAGTATCTCTCATTAATGTCCTTAGATTTTGAGCAATAATAGCATTCCCAAGATTCTTGTCAAGCTTTTGCATGATCAGAGCTTGAACTCTTTTGAGCATAGCTTTTTGATTACTAAGAGAACCATTTCTGCATTTTCAATGTCGACCTCAAGTTCTTTAGCTTGTTAGAGAGTACAAAGAGAAGATCACCAGGGTAGTATTTTCTCTAGGACTTTTTAATTATATCCTCAAGGTTAGAATAGGAGGTCCAGTAGTTCCTAAACATGAACTTATGGATTTTAGAAGTCTAGATGTTGGGAGATAATAAGAGGAGAGTGGTCAATGGCTTTGTAGAAAGAGGAAGGAAAGGAGTCCAACCACATCAAATTACAAAGGGCTCTATCTATCTAGAAAGAATAGGGTTATGTGTTTGTTGATTCGACCAAGTAAAGAAGAGTCCTAGGAAGTTGGAGACCATGTAGAATGCAATGAAATCAAGTGTTTTATTTAAGGTAACAAGATTACCGCCACTTTTCTCATTTTCGAAGAGGACATAGTTAAAATCACCCACCAGAATCCAAGGAGACTCCTTAGCTGAAGCAATTTCTCTCAACTCCTTCCATAAAGAGGCTTTGTTTCTAGCACCATTAAAAGCATAAATGCAGAAAATCAAGAATATTTCAGCATTATTATACCTGACTTCTCCATGAATAAGTTGAGGGGAGACATAGATTGGATGGAAATGAACTCTTGAGGCATTCCATTTAATCCAAATGCACCCACCAATACAAGAATCAAAAGTTATTTACATGCTCTTCCCGGGGGAAGAGAGTGAGTTTGTTGAGAAGAGGACGATCCATGAAGTGATCTTGGCTAAGCTTAGTCTCCAGTAGACATAAGAGATCAAGGTGATAGTTTCTTATAACTCTGGCACAGTCATTTATTCTTCCCCTTGCTAATAAACCACAAACATTGCAACTTCCAATAGAAGGATACCACATAATCAGTTTGAAGAATTAGAGGGCTTTTTTCCCTTCTTCTTCTGATTGGGTTTTTGGATTGTCTCAGTTTAGGAGGTAGGGGATTTAGTTTGTTCATTTTTCTTGGGTAGACTTCATAGGGGATTTACTGGAGTACTCCAGGTTCTTGGAGGATTGGAGATAGTTAGGAGAGAGGGCAGCGGGCCAAGTGGTAACCCCCGAAGAATAAGAGAGGTTTTGAATAGTGTCTGTGGAGATAATCTCCATGGATGGGTTGGAGCAAGGGTCAGAGATATTCTTATGAGTAGGAGAAGAGGTAGGTAGTTGATTCAAGTCATTGATGGTTGAAGTGGAAGGAGGGGGGGTATTTGTTTTTTAAACCACCAGATTCAAGGGTAGTAGTAGCATCATCTTGAGTGGATTGGGAGGAATCTGAGGTGGGGGGATAGCAAAATTAGGATTAGGAGGGGGGATACGGCGAGGAGGAGGAATACGACTCCTGCTGCGACCCCTAGGAACTGGGTTTTTATGTGGATTGAGAGGACATGTGTTATCTTCATGTGAAAAGAAGGCACATTTTGAATAAGCCTTGAGCTTCCAATCATAGATAATGGCATGCTTGAACTTGAACCCATTCAGATTGAGAGAGGCTGCTTCAGGAAGAGGAGAGGAGGGATTAACCTGAACACAGACTCTTACAAAGGTAAGGCGAGATTTAGAAGCTGTCAAATTGTCCACTGCAAGGGGAATGCCCACCTAACTGGCTACTCTGGAAAAGCCTGATTCATTCCAACAACACAGTGGGAAGTTAGGAAGTTTAATCCAAAGGGGATTTGAAGTGATCTTTGGAGGCAAGTTACAAGTCCACTTCAAAAAATGAATGGTCGTCGTTAAGAAACAAAGACCACAATCCCAAACTAGATCATAATCCTCCTGGCAAGAGAATTTAAATAGAAAGAAGTCTCCTTCCAAAGTTAATAAATCAACACTCCCTTTGAATTTTCACTTCTTAGAGACAGCCGCAAGTAGAGATCCGTAAAAGGGTCTTTTGCCGATTGCATGGCCGACCAAAGAGAGCTGTCATTCTCTTTGTCCATCATTTAATTCCTCTTCCGTGAAAGTAACCTCATTGGATTTCGAGGGGATAATGGATAGAAAGTAAGATTTACTCTTTTCATTCTGGGAGAGCAGAAGCTCTTTCCAATTGCAAGTTTTGGGAGGAGGGGGTCTATGGGGTTCAGAAGAGTTTTGGGATATCCCGGGCGGAGCTTGACCAAGGATTGATGATGAAGTTAAAGACGAAGAGAGAGGGGGAAACCTCTAGCAAAGGTCGACTCAAGATTTCATAACAGGGATCCCATAGGAAGGGGAAGGGAGCAACTGACCTCCGACACGAGGTCGGAGGTTGGAAGGGAATGAAGAGAGGTACGCAGAGCGCAAAGGAAAAAATCAAGAGCAGAAATCTTATCCAATACCGTTGAAGAAGACAGCCGACGTCGGGGAAACTTTGACCATAACCCTAGTCAAGAGCAGAAATAATCTTAGCAATTTCAATCTTGCTTGCTTATATAGATTGGCATGGAGCTTTATTGAGGTGCTGAGTTTCTTTTTATTAAAAAAAAAGGATTCGTGACTTAATTTATAGAATATAAAAGGTAATCTAATCTCCAATTTTTCCAAAAGGAAAAAAGTGTACAGCTAAGATGTCGAAAATTACAATTTTAAATGCAGCTTCGTAGTCATAAAAAATAATAAAAACCAATTTAAAATAAAAAGAGCATAGGTCATTAAAATTGCCTTCATAGTACGTCTGGAATTGAGGGACATAGAAGTGCTATTCGTAGAATAATCAAACCTTCCATCATTCGTTGAAAAAAAATCTTCAAAATGACACTTGTGCTCACCATCTTACTTTTGAATGCAAGAATTTGAAAAAAAAAAAAAAAGGAACTCAGCACGTCAGATAAAGCTCGATGCCAATTTATATGAGCACAGAAGTTCAAAATAGCATGTGAGATGTTGACGTTTTAGCTTTTATCACATTATTGTTCATCTAATAGTGAGTACAACTTCACTAATCTATAAAAAGATTAATTGAATTTATTTATTTAGGTGAGGCGATGACACTTTTTTAGAAAAAAAATTATGCTCTTCTTTTCTTTTTTTTTTTTTTTCAGTGAATAAAAGACAGTTTTATATATATATATATATATATATATATATAATTTTTTTCCTTTGCATAGGAAGGTAAATTTCACTTTAAAAAAAATTAATCATGTTACTATTTTTGATGTAATATTAAAGATCTAAGTGGTAATTTTATAAATATCATAAATGTAAAGATATGAAAATTGTGTGCTATGTAAATAAATGTCTCTTTTAAAATTGGTTATTAATAATTCCTTTAATTAAATAATTTTAACATAGTATATATTAATTTAAAATATTCACGAATTATTTTTATTTTGAAGGTATAACTTGTCATTTTTATCTTAAATAATTTAAATTAAATTTTTATGAAAATTATTTTTAATATGATATGCAATAGATATTTTTAAATTTTTTTATGATTATTATCCAAGCACTTGCATGACAAAAGAACAATCTCATTATGGTAACACCCGAAACTGTATAGAGATATCAGACGCCACCGAGCTTAAAAAGGAAAGTTAGGGCTGTCATAACACCATCAAAGTTATTCGATGTTAATTAATATAGAGATATCACGAATTAAGTTTTATTTATTTTTAGTTGTTTTTAAAAGTTTTAAAAGTATCTTAAAGATCATGAATGCTAAATCTTTGTTCATCAATCTTTAAATTGTTCATCTTAATTAAGTTAGATGTTAATTAAAACTCATCAAAATTAGTTGCCAGCTGATCGGCACGTGCTTCTTTCTGTAAGTTAATAGTTGAAAATTTTGATGGCTCGGTGATATTGTTCATTTTTAACCCAGCATGCATTTAATCGGCCTGAGCTGGTGGTCCGGTGGCGCCCATAAGGTAGTGGGCCATAGTTTTGTGATTCATGCCTTGCTTGTCATGTGATGCGGGTGGAAGAGGTGGGGCTGGGTTAGGTGAGGTGTGAGGTGCGTGGGGATCGGTACGAGTGGTGGACGGTGGGGTCCGCTTCGATGGCCCACGAGGTCGGGGCCACAAGCGAGGCGAGTGAATGGTGGGCTCCGCTTACATGTTCTGGTAAAACGTGAGTGGGACGTGGAAGAAGAATATCCTTTCCCTCTCTTTCTGTATCTATTTATATATATATATATATATATATATATATATATATATATATATATATATATATATATATATATATATATATATATATATATATATATATATATATATATATATATATATATATATATATTATAATATATGTCTGAAATATCAATATAGTTTATATAAAGTAATTACTATTAATATATATATCATTATTTTTATGTGGATTGAGAGGATATGTGTTATCTTCATTTGAAAAAAAAGGCACATTTTAAATAAGCCTTGAGCTTCCAATCATAGATAATGGCCTGCTTGAACTTGAACCCATTCAGATTGAGAGAGGCTGCTTCAGGAAGAGGGGAGGAGGGATTAACCTGAACACAGACTCTTGCAAAGGTAAGGCGAGACTTAGAAGCCGTCAAATTATCCACTGCAAGGGGAATTCCCACCTAACTGGCTACTCTAGAAAAGCCTGATTCGTTCCAACAACACAATGGGAAGTTAGAAAGTTTAATCCAAAGGGGGATTTCTGAGAAGTGATCTTTGGAGGGGCAGAAGTTACAAGTCCACTTCTGAAAAATGAATGATCGGGCGTTTAAGAAACAAGGACCACAATCCCAAACTAGATCATAATCCTCCTGACAAGAGAATTTAAATAGAAAGAAGTCTCCTTCCAAAGTTCATAAATCAACACTCCCTTTGAATTTCCACTTCTTAGAGACAGCCGCAAGTAGAGATCCGTAAAAAGGTCTTTTGCCGATTGCATGACCAACCAAAGAGAGCTGCCATTCTCTTTGTCTTTCATTTAATTCCTCTTCAGTGAAGGTAGCCTCATTGGATTCCAAAGGGATAATGGATAGAGAGTAAGATTTACTCTTTTCGTTCTGGGAGAGCAGAAGCTCTTTCCAATTGCAAGTTTTTGGGGCGAGGGGGTCTATGGGGTTCAGAAGAGTTTTGGGATTTCCCGGGGGCGGAGCTTGTCCAAGGATTGAGGAGGAAGTTAAAGACGAAGAGAGAGGGGAAAACCCCTAGCTAAGGTCGACTCAAGATTTCATAACAGGGATCCCTTAGGAAGGGACAAAAAAGTAAGTATATGGAAGGTGAAGGGAGCAACTGACCTCTGGCACGAGGCCGGAGGTCAGAAGGGAATGAAGAGAGGTACGCAGAGCGCAAAGGAAAAAATCAATACCGCTGAAGAAGACATAGCCGACGTCAGGGAAACTTTGACCATAACCCTAGTCAAGAGCAGAAATAATCTTTGCAATTTCAATCTTGCTTGCTTATATAGATTGACATGGAGCTTTATTTGAGGTTCTGAGTTTCTTTTTATTAAAAAAAATTAGGATTGGTGACTTAATTTATAGAATATAAAAGGTAATCTAATCCCCAATTTTTCCAAAAAGAAAAAAGTGTACGGCTAAGACGTCGAAAATTACAATTTTAAATACAGCTTCAGAGTCATAAAAAATAATAAAAACAAATTTAAAATAAAAAGTGCTTAAGTCATTAAAATTGCCTTCATAGTACGCCTGGAATTGAGGGACATAGAAGTGCTATTCGTAGAATAATCAAACCTTCTATCATTCGTTGAAAAAAAAATCTTCAAAATGACACTCGTGCTCACCATCTTACTTTTAAATGCAAGAATTTGAAAAAAAAAAAAAAAAAAAGGAACTCAGCATGTCAAATAAAGCTCGATGCCAATTTATATGAGCACAAAAGTTCAAAATAGCATGTGAGATGTTGACGTTTTAGCTTTTATCACATTGTTGTTCATCTAATAGTGAGTACAGCTTCACTAATCTATAAAAAGATTAATTGAATTTATTTATTTAGGTGAGCGATGACACTTTTTTAGAAAAAAAATTATGCTCTTTTTTCAGTGAATAAAAGACAGTTTAATATATATATATATATATATATTTCCTTTGCATAGGAAGGTAAATTTCACTTTAAAAAAAATTAACCATGTAATTATTTTTGATATAATATTAAAGATCTAAGTGGTAATTTTGTAAATATCATAAATGTAAACAAATGAAAATTGTGTGCTATGTAAATAAATGTCTATTTTAAAATTGGTTATTAATAATTCCTTTAATTAAATAATTTTAACATAGTTTATATTAATTTAAAATATTCATGAATTATTTTTATTTTGAAAGTATAACTTGTCATTTTTATCTTAAATAATTTAAATTAAATTTTTATGAAAATTATTTTTAATATGATATGCAATAGATATTTTAAAATTTTATTATGACTATTATCCAAGCACTTGCATGACAAAAAGCAATCTCATTATGATAACACCCGAAAATGTATAGAGATATCAGACTCTATTGAGTTTAAAAAGGAAAGTTAGGGACGTCATAACACCATCAAAGTTATTCGAATAAGGTTAAAAAAATACTTAGAGATTATATTTTATTTATATTTGTGATCACAATGCATAAAAGTTGAATGATGACATTAAATTCCCCTTATCCCATTGTGCATATGATGATTGTAAAAATTATTAACTCGTAGAGTAAAGTACTTTGATGATTTCGTTGTAGAATTGGAAAGTTTTTTGAACATGCAGTTGAGGAGATGAGATGATGTATATGGAAACATCGTTAAGTGCAAAAACCATGAGGGCTAACCTGATGAGAAATTTAACTGCGTGGAGAATTATAAAATAATTAGAAATTTCAACTTTCACTAAAAATCATAAGGTTAATAATCAAAATATCAATAGATAGAAGAAACTTTGATGAGAATGACAAGCCATTTGATTGTTGTTGAGTCAGTATTTGTTAGTGCATAGTCATCCAATAGTAGAGGATGCCATTTTCTCGATTGGAAATTTTAGTTGATACTTTTTGCTGCTATAAATATTTAGAGGGATTTTGGACACAAAGTAGAAATTCTCTTAATTTTCCATATGACTTGATGAGTGCTTGTTCACGACAAATCAATTTTTTAAACTAGTAGATTGATAAGAACAAATTGAGAGAAAGTTTGTGGACTTTCCGAATTATCAGAAGTAAACATGCTTCAATTGTTCAACTTTTATGTAGATTCGCTACTCTCCTCAAGTGAAGAATTTAAGAAAAAAATAGTATCTTAAATAGTTAAGTATTGGAGACACAACAAATTAGAGAAATCTCGGGTATTGGAGTTTTTTTCAGGCATATGAAAAATAGTATTTTGGATTCCAAAAATTCACATCTGGCCTCTCAATGAAGATTGATCAATAACTATGGATCCATTTTAGATGAAATAGTATATAAGACACTACCCAGAGATTTCGCCCTCATTTTCTCAGGATTTTAAAACTCATTCCATATTTTCTATAGGCACAAGCACCTATAGTTAATTATCCCTCTCAATGCTGAGAGAGAACTTTTGATTAAGGTTAATCATTAAATTGCTAATTGCTTAGCATATAGTAGTAGCAAATGGAGTTTGGATATTTATAAAATTTATTATTGTTAGCTTAAAGTGAATGATTGGGGAAATTATGATGTTCCTAATCAAGATCTCACAATTTTGTCACCCTGGGCTGCCATGGTCTCTAGTCTACTTAGTCAGAGGAGGTAGTTGACCCAACCAGACTGAAGGATCCTTGTCAATAGCCATGAGTTGCATCATCCATGGAAACTTTGTAGACCTTGGTTAATTAAGAAGATAAGTTTAAGTCCACATTAACTAGTAGAGAGCATTTTTCCATATCACCATATGGTTAACAACTCAAGGGGCAAAGCCATTAGAGAACACATGAGCTATAATCATGACTGTAATATATTGGGGTCATTGAGAGGCCAAGCCACCCGATCAGAGAACTTGTCATAATCGCATCATATGTGGAGCCTACTAGCCAAATCACCTGGACAAGGACGCAGTCCACGTCCTTATTGACATGAGATTATTTGAGTTTGAAAATAGAAATACACTTGACTTCACATTAATTCATTTGTGAGTTGTTGTTTCTTAATCTATCATCTTTGATAAATAGTTGCAGATAATGGATGAATTAGATTTTACTTTAAGTTATTTAATGTTAAATTTTATTTTAATATTTTATGCAGCTTTGTAGCATCATTGAAACTTGAGTTTAGATTAATTTAGTTTGAAATTTTAGATATGATTTAATGATGATATTCCCATCATTTGAAATATCCATTTAACATAGTCATCATCAAGGTAGGCCTTGCCAACTTTGCTTATGTGCTCATAAATGATCAGACATATTATATCTATTTGAATGCTACTTGAATCAAATTTAATATTCAACATGTTATAAATTCTATCGACTTTATGTTTCTTTGTAGATGATCAAGTTTGTTGTTAGAATTCATGATTGTATTTTTTTTTAATTTTAAAATGAAGAGTTTATAATTTTGAATACAAAAATTTTTCAAAATTTCTTGATTAGGGCTTTTGATGACCATATGAAAAATGTAAAAATCAATTCTTCAACATTTAATTTTCAATCAATTTTGTCAACTCCCATTCTTATTCGTAAAATGAGGATCGAATTGATTTACAACATTGCCCCTGTAAGCAAAAGCAGCCCATTAAAGATTATGCATGTACTTTAATTTTAAATTTAGATTTTTGAAGGAGCATATATTCTTATGATATTTACTAGTCTAAGTCAATTCCACACTTTATGGAGTCAGACTAGTCTAAGTTAAGTATCACTTTTATCACCTACAACATCCCCAAACACTAAGTAAGAGTTTAGCACATGCGTGCTATAGCCAATTAATTTTATGTAATTTTAAGAAATTTACATGCTTTGCAAGACAATTGATATTGAGCTTTGAGAAATATCTCATAAAATGCATAAGTCATCTAACAGCACTTGTCTGTTACTGTAGGTGTTATATTTGAATTGATGCTACTTTGTTATGTATGTATATGATTCATCTCATTATTTACACACATAATGAGATATTAATTTCAAGCTTTTGATTACCTCATTATGTGTGTATAATTAACCAAGAAGGTTTGGTTAATTAACACATCTTGACGTAATGACTTTAAGCACCAATTTATCATAATATATATGCATAATTTGAATATTTAAATCATTTGCATGTACTTCAATGTGATAATAATGGATGCATAATTGCTTTGAGAATCATCTACAAGTATGTATCTTTAATTTAGAATTATTCTATAATGAAATAGGACTAGCATGTTAGTCAAATATTCATGCAGGTTTGAAGGCATTTAGATTGGATAGAAGGTGTGCTTCATATTATAAATAGGAATCATCCAACTTTTCTCATCCTCTAGAACAATATATTACTAATTTTTAGAAATATTCATTTAATAGGATTTTAATTTTCATAAATGGTGATTAAATGTCATTAAATGCTATGGCTCTTTGTTTCTCTTAAAAATAAGAGGTGGATGGCTCATTCCATCATCCACACCTATTTGAAAATTGGATTCTTTTAGTTTCCAACTTAGATGAAGAGTTTTGCTTGAGTGTTTTATTCTTAAAGTAAGTGTTGACCTTATTTTTGGATGATGATAATATCATCCATAATCTTGGTAATCAAGAATCATGTGAAGTGGAACTAAGGATATGGGGTGGAGTTAAAGTGAAGTGGAACCATGACAAAAAGAAGAAGAAGAAGAGGGGGAATATGAAAGGACAAAACATGTGCACATGAGATCAAAACTTTTCAGCCTTCCCCATACCTCATTCCTATTCATATAGCTCTTACATAATATAATCTCCAAAGTCAAGAAAGGTAAAAAGATCTTAGTCAAATCAAATAACAATAAAAAAAAGGAAGAAGAAGAAGAAGAAGAAGAAGAAGAAAAGCAGGAAGATGGAAGCATGCAAATAATATAAAAAATAATCTAAAGCCACCAAAGAAGACTTTTGTGCATACCAAATTCTCATCCCCAATCTTTGGCATAAATGCAAGCATGCTCATGGCCACTTGCAATCCCATTTTCAAATAAATTGTTAACCTCCAATTCGCCATTAATGGTGAAATTCAGTACCATTAAAAAAATGAGAAAAGAAGGTTCATGTGTTATTCTTTTAGCATTAGTTATCTTTCAAATCTCTACTGAACAAAACCAACCACTTCCCCACATCTTTCACACATAGAATCATAAATTCTGTCGAGATTCTAACGAAGAGGCATCAATTGTTGGTGGAGAAGATGATTTGGTGGGAGACAAGAGAGGAGAATCTTAATATAGACTCACTTCAACTCAATGAAGCTCTCTAGAACAAAAAATTTGTTGAGCGTGGGCTTCGGATTAATATTTTGTGACAATTCTTGTACTATTTTAGAAAATTTCCATCAAAATCTATTGTATATTCATCACCTAAGCCTCCCAAATTGAAATGAGATGTTTTCTGGGGAAGATCACTAGAAAACGGGGCGTTTTAGATGGACATAGGGTGGATTCTGTCCGCCCGCTGCCCATGGTTCATCGGATGAGAGGGAGAAGAGCAGCAGCTATCTAATCCCCATTTGATGGGATGGACGACTAAGATTAAAACCCAATTAAGACTTGATTCAAGCCCTTTGATCCACAATTTGATCTAGTCCCATCTTTGATCGGACCTCAGTATCAAATTTATTTCTGCTCAAAATGCCACTTTAGCGTTGGCTAGTCCAATAGCCATTCCACACACATAAGGTGGAGCCCAGTCAGTGCCGAGTGGTTTAAGTAAGTAAATAGGAGATTTTTGGATTAAAAAAAAAAACTTAAATTGATCTAAAATTTCAAAATAATCATAAAAAAATAAAATACACGATAATAAATCACAAATAAAGGCTCTTTGGATTTGTATTTTGGAGAGGAATCTAATAAACCCAAAATTCCCAACTTTCATTAGGGTATTTTGAGCTTAATTAAGGTTTTAGTAAAAATTAAATATCATTAATTATCCTAAAATATTAATCAAATAGATTTTAAATTTTTATGAAATGAAATTAAGGTTAAAACACGCCTACCATAAAAATTTCAAGCCAAAATGATAAATGGATTAAAATTTATGAAATTTTAAAGGTCAAATGCTTTAATTTCATGAAATAAATACTTTAAAATTAAAGAAATTAGAGAAAATCACCAAAATTGTTCAAGCAACTTTGATTAAGTTCATAACACTCAGAAAGAAATATCTAAACCTTTTGAATCTCAGTAGACTTCAAAATCATCAAATTTAGGTCTAAAATATGTTATATATAATTACTATAAGTGGAATAGAAAAAAAATGTATATAAATAGATATGTATATCAATATGTTTGAAATAACAACATTAAGAAAATAATAAAAAATAGTTGAAGTAATCAAATTTAATAAATTATTTAATAACTTATTACTTGAAATTTAATTAGGAAAATTAAATCAAGTATTAATCAAATTATAATTTAATCAATGCTTGAATCTTATTCAACTCAAACATTTAATTAAAATAAGTACTACAACAACAAGTCTTTATCCCACTAAGTGGGGTCGGCTACATGAATCCTTCGTCTCCATTGTGTCCTATTATGTGTCAAATTCTCATTTAATTCAAGTATACTAAGGTCATTTTTTATACATCTTAACCAAGTCTTTTAGGTCTACCTCTACCTTTCTTAAGATAAGGCAAATCTAATGCATCTACTCTCCTAACCAGTCATGGATGGTCAATGATTATGTGGCCAAAACATCTAAGGTGACTCTCTCTAATCTTATCCGCCATCTGAGCTCCAACCTTTTCCAGAACATACTCATTTCACATTTTATCTCTAAGAGTAAAGCCACTCATCCACCTGAGCATCCTCATCTCTGTAACACTTAACTTAGTCTTATGCTTCTCTTTTATTGGCCAACATGTGCACCATAAGTCATTGCAGGTCTTACCACCATCTTATAAAATTTTCCTTTGAGTTTAAGTGGAACTTTTCTATCACACAATAGGCCAGATGCATTCCTCCACTTCAACCATCCAACTTGAATTCTACTAATAACATCTCTATCTATTTCACCATCATTTTGAACAATAGAGCCTAAATATCTGAATCGCACACTCTTATTAATGACTTGTTCACCTAATGTCACAACACTACCACTAGAACTTCTACAATTAAAATTACACTCCATATATTTAGTTTTAGATCTACTCAAATGAAAACCTTTAGACTCTAATGTTGACCTCCATAATTCAAGTTTCTCTTTGACTCCCTCTCTAGTCTTATCAACAAGAAGAATGTCATAAGCAAAAAGCATACACCAAGGTACATCTTCTTGTAAATTCCTAGTAAGAACATCCATAACTAAAGCAAAGATAAGAGCTTAAAGCTGATCCTTGATGTAATCCAATTGAAATGGGAAAATATTTTGTCAATCCTCCTTGTGTTTGGACATAAGTAATAGCTCTAGTATACATATCCTTAATGACTTGAATATAACCAATATTACTCATTTCTGTTCTAGAACTCTCCAAAGAACATCATATTTAATAAGATTATAAAATGATCGTTAATGAAACTTAAATCTTATAAACCAAATTTAACATGAAATTTAATTAAACCACCAAATAATTCCATAATTAAACTTTTGTTAAATTTATCATGCTTAATTTATTTTATTATTTATTAAATGAAATACTTAGCTAATGCTTATTTCTAATGAATTTAGTAAATTATCAAATCAAATTATAATTATTCAATTAAGTCAAAGGCCTAATTAATCATTAGTTCAATGTTAATTAAATCAGTTATTCAAATGATTTAAACATAATCAATTCATCAACTTCTAAACTAAGACTAGCTCCTATTCCATTTAATAATAAAACATCAAATTAAGCTAACCAATCACTTAACTAAACTAAGATTAAAGTTAAATTAATCTTATAAAAATAATGATAAATAATAATAATAATAATAATAATAATAATAAATATAATAATAATAATAATAATAACAATAATAATAATAATAATAAATCTTTAGTCAAGCAAACTAAAGTGAAATATTTTAACTCAAATATCAATATATTTTCTTAAATTACTTTAGAGCTCTTTCGAAGTGCTTTAGAATTTTCCTGCAAGACAAGGGAAATTTTTATATATTTATTTGAGTCAATATCATGCTGCAACCCGAGATCCTCAGATAAATATACATGATGATCATAATGCGCTACGTTTATTTATATTAAAGAAGTTCAAACTCTGTGATACATTTCTAAACTAATCTGCAATCCTCATGTTAGATAGGAGCCCATTTTTATGATCAAGATTATTCAATCCTCTCCTGTGAAATAAGGGACTTTCTTCTATATATATATTCAGGTTGACATCAAGCATTAGGCCGAGATCCCTAAATATATCCATAATTAATAATATTATTAAAGTTGCAGGCTCTTGCAAGGAACAAAAAAAAATCTATTTTTATCATGAAAAGATAGTCCTAAATGTGAAAAACTTGTCTCCAAGATTTGTCAAATGTCAGAGATCAAGTCAGAAGAACTCCCAATTTCGTAAGCTTCAATCAACTAAGTTGGAAAAATATCAACCTTTACATCCTCAAGTCTAAGACATGAATGAGTTCTAAAGGTCGAACTCAATAATCCCACAAATAGTCAAGTTGCTAACACTCTTCTCACTCAGCAAGCCGTAAGAAAAGAGGGCAGTGAAAGAGCCCACATTCGTTAGT
Organism: Cymbidium sinense; assembly: GCA_021442155.1. Classification (NCBI taxonomy): domain Eukaryota; kingdom Viridiplantae; phylum Streptophyta; class Magnoliopsida; order Asparagales; family Orchidaceae; genus Cymbidium; species Cymbidium sinense. The sequence continues at coordinate 84,503,734 of CM038215.1, forward strand.
TTGATGACCAAATCACCAACCCATCATAGCTTAAGTCGAAGACTCAAGTAGGTTCTAAAGGTCGAATTCAACAAGCCTATAAATGGCCGAGTTGTTGACACTCTCCTCACTCAACAAGCCGTAAGAAAATGCCATAGTGAAAGAGCCCATACTCATCAATCCAATGATGATAGCTGTTCAATCTCAAACTAGATCCAGCTTAGTGACTACAAGCAACTAGAATCTAAGAGATTTTTCAACCTCATTGATAGACCGAGAAAATTTTAATTGAGTCGCCTCAATCTTTATATTGTCTGCATGGTGATATTTCAATATATTCTCAAATGATATGATCAAGTACAAACCACAGATCAAAGCCAATCTCCTCATCAAGTCCGTCAAAGAAAAAAAGCATAGAACTGAGGAAGCAATTCCACAGTTCATACAAAGCTGATGGTTGAACTAAAATTTTTTTTGTAGTTATTAAGTCTATTAAAGTACACATTGCAAGGCTAATAACTCGATATTATAGACCCACTTTATGATGGGAGGCTGGATCATCTGTATACACCTTTCAAGAAGTCTGTAAAAGTAGCAATCTTAGGATTGAAGACATACGTGCACTTCCTAACAAGTTAATATAAATAAATTAGGTCAATCCTTCATCAAGTCCATGAAGCTTAAAGATAAGATAGAAGGAATTTCATGACTCAAAATAAATAAAGCAATTCGTCCATACAACCCAGTCGAGCATGAAGTTATGGTCGAAGAAAATTCAAATCTATAAAGATACAAAAAATATACTCTTAAGTGAACTTGTCGAAGCTGAAGAAATTTGAAATTCATGGTCGACACGAAAGGTCAACCAGTTTCCAACAAATATGACTCACTTCACGTATCACATTTGCTCGGGGGCATTTGTTGACCCTCGATACATCCTCCCTAAAAACTGAAAACCCCTCACAGCTCCCTCTTCGTCTGACCTCCTCAAACCACAAAGGCTCGCATGATCTTCCCTCCCTCTCTTCCTCTCTCATTCATTTGGTTGAAAACTATAAACTGCATGCACTATTTTTACCCGTTCCCTCTCTTTCTCCTAATTTATTTGACTCAAGCGGCAAGAAACCTCACATTCACACTCTCTCTGGTTTGTCCCCTCCTAGCCAAAACCCCTCTCCCATCTTCCTTTTTCGGTGCGTCTCCCTTCAAGCTACAAACCTCCCTTCATTCTCTTTCATTCATCTCCACTTCACTTAGATGGAGCTCCATTTAGTCTCCTCCTCATGGTCTATTACTTCCTCATTTATTTCTCTAGAAGAAGATCTTCCCTTCCTATCATCTCAGCAAAGAACAGCTCCAATGTTGACGGACTCTTGAAGAAATCGAAGGGGAAACTCTCTAAGATTTTGAGGACGGAAGCGATGGTCATCGACATTGAGAGGAAATCAAAGTCGTCCAAGTATAATAACCTCTGGCCTAGGACAGTTCTAGAGGTGCTCGATGAATCCATCACTAGTAATTGATGGGAATCACTCAAGATTTTTGCATTACTTCGCAAACAACACTTGTATCACCTGAAAGTCCAAACATATGCAAGGCTATTAATGATGCTTGGGAGGTGCAGATAGCCTGAGCATGCCAACTCACTCTTTAGAACCATGCTTTCCAAAGGCTTCATCCTAACCTTAGATGTTTACATATCCCTATTAAGAGCATTTGGCCCATGGTGGTTTATTGGATGAGGAAATAAGTACCATTGAAAAAAAATGAAAACTATCTCATACTGCAAACTAGATGCCTTTACTTACACCATCCTCATTGGGAGTTGGAGCAAACTATGATGTTTTGATCTGATTCCTTCGTTTCTTACTGAAATGTCTTACTTGAGCATAGAATGTATAATAGTTACTTATAATGCTATAATAGATGGGCATGGAAAGGCTGGATTGCTAAAAGAAATGGAAGATTTTCTCTCTTTGATGCTTGAATGTGGAAGCTCTATGCCTGATATTTTCACCATGAACTCCATAATATTTGCTTATGGAGATAGTAGAAGAATAGGTGAAATGGAGAAGTGATACATAGAGTTTCACCACATGGGCATTGACCCTGATATAACTACATTCAATATTTTTATTAAATCATATGGTAGGGATGGAATGTATGAGAAAATGATTAGAATTATTAACTTCATGAAGGAAAGGTATTTTTCTCCCACTGCAATCACATTCAATACAATAATTGAATGTTTTGGGAAAGCATAAAAAATTGATGAGACGGAGTATTATTTTAGATTGATGAAAATTCAAGGAATCAAACCTAACTCTATTACTTACTGTTTACTTGTTAGTGGATACACCAAAGCAGGGCTTGTTGAGAAGGTTCCTTTCCTCATTAGAGAGACAGAACGATGTTGTTCGATACTTTTCTTTAATAGTGTAATTAATGCTTATGGTCAAGCTGGAGATATAGAAATAATGAAAGAAATGTTCTTACTCATGAAGGAAAAGAAATGTAAGCATGATTATATCACCTTTGCCATAATGATCAAAGCCTACAATAGCATGAGCATGGTTGCAGCTGCTCAAGAGATGAAGGATAAGTTGCTTGAATTGAAAAGCGAAATTATGGTTTCAAGACACCACTAATGCTCAAACGTAAGTGACTGAGTGATCCTCCACTATAACTATCAGGTTAACATCTCGTGCATAAATTATTTGTTTGTGATATTTGAGCGAAGTTAATCAGATACTCATAGAGAAATTTATGTTCAAAGGTTTAAACATATGACCTCTTAGTTCTCTTAGTTGAAAGTCTAAATTCTCAACAACTGCACTTAGATTCTTTACACATGAGTTAATTTAGAAGAATGTAATTTGGACATCTAGCTTCAATAATTACATTAATAGATACATAAGATAGATTCATTCATTCAAGTGGCCCTCCACAGAGTTCTATGAGTCCCGCAGGTGAGATGTCAACATATCAAAGACGATGCATGCGTTTAATCGATGAAAAGTATGGATTTACAACCGTTGCACATTCATTGTGAGCTTTTCTTATCCCCGATGCTAATAAATTATTAGGCCCGAATGATTAAGTCTAATGTTGCCTTTTATCCATTCATAAATTTTTATTTTTGCCTAGTAATTTATTCACTGATTGGCCCCCCAGATCACTATTCATTATGCATGGAAAGTAATTAATCACTTACAATTAAATATAATGATGGCTTAATTTTTATTTATTGGGGCATTTACATACATAGCACACAATTCTTATATATTTACATATCTAACACCCAAATATAAATATTTACATATATAACACCTAAATCTTTATTTTCAACAAAAATAATACTTTTTTTAATTTTTTGAAGAATAATTCAGCTTTTGCAATAGAGGAAAGGTGCTATATTTATAAATATCATAGTTTAGGTGTTAGATATGTAAATGCATAAGATTTTTGTGCTATGTATGTAAATTTCTCTTAGAGGCACATCTTGAGTAGGCACGGCCGCAAACACATCTCCAGCAGGCGCGACCGCACTAGTACATCATATCCCATGAGTACTCTTTAGTTAAACATGCTTGGGCGAGAGTAGTACTATGATGGGTGACCTCCTGGGAAGTCGTCGTGTTGTACCATTTATTGATGTCGCACATTTTATTTTCTTATATTTTATATTTTATTTTACTTATGACGTCGGAGAACTTGGCGATCACCATCGACTCTAAAAATGTCATCGATGGGATGCCTCGGACTGCAAAACATAAGCTGCGGTCCCCACGTGATTGATCCGCGGTCTCGGGTGGAGGCTGCATGAAAATTGCCATAACTTTGCTCACGATCATTTGATTCACCATTATGACCCCAATTTAGAAAGATCTTTGTGGGGCACATGACACAATGTGATGTGCGCATGCTATTCTGGCGGGACCTATATCTTTGATTTTGGCTATCTCGAAGCATTTCCGTAACACAAACGGGTTTCGCATGAGAATAATTTTCTGCACATCTCCAGTGGGCGCGACCGCACAAGCACATGAGATCCTATGAGAACTCTTCAATTAAGCGTGCTTGGGCGAGAGTAGTACTATGATGGGTGACCTCTATGGAAGTCGTCATGTTGTACCATATATTGATGCCGCTCATTTTATTTCTTTTTAATTTTATTTTATTTTACCGCTGACGCTGGAGAACTCGACGATCATCATCGACTACAAAAACGTCATCGATGGGATGCCTCGGACCGCAAAACATAAGCCGCTCATAGCGATTCGGGTGGAGGCCGATGAAAATCACATAACTTCACGCGATTATCATCCAGCTATTATGACCCCAACCAAAAAAATCTCTATGGGGCATGACCGTAGATGTTCCACATGTGCATTTGGGCGGGATATCTCATTTTGGCTATTTTGAAGCCTCCGACAAAGTTCCACATGAGAATAATTTACACATCTCCATGGATGGACCACACATCGATCCCATGAGAACTCTTCAATGAAGTATGCTTGGGTGAGAGTAGTACTATGATGGGTGACCTGGAAGTCATCGTTGCACCATCTATTAATGCCCATTTTATTTCCTTTTAATTTTATTTTATCATCGACACGGAGAACTTCATCACCATGACACGAAAACATCATCGATGGGATGCCTCAAACTACAAAATAAGAGCTGTGGGCCTCACGCGGCTGATCCGTGCATCTCCGGTGGAGGCCACATGAAAATCACCATAAGTTCGCTCATGATTGTTCGATTTGCCATTATGACCATGTTGACCCCACTTTTGGAGTGAGCTTTCAACTTCTTCATCCTAGGCATAAGAACTCTCCTAGACATTAAGAGTTCCTTAGTCTTAAGACACTTCTAGTGATTAGGTGAACACTTAACCTAACCCTAGAGACTTAGAAGAGTTAGCCACAAGGAATATATGGGTATTAGGAAAACTTTCCTACCCTTTAGCTTGAACTAAATCCTTACTTCTTTCATTGAAACCAAATTCAAACTCAAATCAAATTCCAACTTAAATGATTTTTTTCTCAAATCAATTCCAACTTAAATGATTCTTCTCCAAATCAAAATTCAAATCAAATTCCAACTTAAATGACTTTTCTCAAATCTTTCAAATCAATTCCAACAATCCAAATCAATTCAAATTCAAAAGTTTTTTTTTTCACAACTTATTTATATTCACAAATATAAATGAAATATAAATTCAAATAATCAAAACTAAATCCAAAACTCAATTCCAAATCCAAAATCTTTCCTAAGTCGATTTCATCTTGTGGACTTAGCCAAATCAAATCAATTCAAACTCAAAAGATTTTTCTCATAACCCCATTTATATTCTCATTTATATTCAAAAATATAAATAAAATGTAAATTCAAATGACCAAAACTAAATCTAAACTCAAGTCCAAATCCAAAAATCTTTTCTAAGTCATTTTAATTTCATCATATGGAGTTAGCTCAAATGAAATCCAAATCGATTCAAACTCAAGAGATTTTCTCATAATTCATTTATATTCTCATTTATGTTCACAAATATAAATGAAATATAAATTCAAACAATCAAACCTAAATTTAAAACTCAAACCCAAATCTAACCTAAATCCAACCATACCCTTTCAAGTCAAGTTCTTGAACTTAGCCAAATCATTCTCAAACCAACCCAAACCTTTGGATTTTCTCTTCAAACAATCAATCCTTCAATCATAAATCCAAATATAAACACAAACTTCAATTGTCAAACCAAAATCAAACCAACCCAAGTCAAACCCATATTCACCCTTTTGACTTGAAATTATCAAATGAATCAAAACCTATTTGACTCCAAATCACTTACAACTGGATTTATATTTCAATCATAAGTCCATATGTGAGTTCAACCAAACTTGAATCAAGCATTGATCAAGTCAATTGACCCAAAGTGACCTAAAGCACCTTTTTGAGCTAAATTCTAATCTAACCCAAATTGGATTGAACTAAGCCCATCTAAGCCTCACATTGTGAGCAACAATCATCTTAAGATGATCAATCATCAAAATTGGATCAAACCAAGTCAAACCTATCCTTTGACCAAGTTAACACTTAACTTAAATGAAACTTAAACTAGCCAAAATCCACCATTAGCCAAATTGATTGAAACCATTGATCTAGACCAATCCAAAATTAATGATTGAACATGACCAAGTCATCATTTGAACAAAACCTAATCGAATTGGCCACTTGACCCAAGTTGACCCAAGTTGACCTAAAATGTAAAAATGTGCCAAATATTGATTTAAGCCAAATCGATTGCAACAAAAGGGTAAAATTCATTCTAAATCACTTGTTGAACTTAACCAAAGCCTCAATTGGCCAACTAGACCCAACCTAGCTTAATTAACCATGAATCCAACTTGACCTAAAAGGCCAAATCAACTTGAAATCAAACCAAACCAAAATTGATTGAAACCAAAGCTTGTAATACATTCTAAAGATAAACCAAGCCTAAACTAACCCATGACCTGGGTCAAATGGGTCAAATTGGTCAACTTGACCCATTTGACCTAAGTGAACTCAAATGAACCTAAACTAAATATAAATCAAATTGAACCAAACCAATGACTCCCATAGGCTACAAATGATCATTTGAACTTGTCCTAACCCATGGTTTTACCCAATTTGACCAATTAGTTAATTTGATGCAAGTTGACCCATTTTGACTTAAATGGGTCAACTTGAGCCAAATCATATCAAATAAACACCAAATTCATTGAAAATTGGCACAACCCATTTTTCAATCATTCCAAATATGCCAAAATCAAAATCAAAGCCAAATGACCATTTTACCTCTAGGTCAAAGGGTAACTTATGATCAAATTCACTTGGAATTTGATCATATTCCAACTCAAGACCAATTGACATCCTCCTAGTGGACCATTTGGACACTAAGGGAGGTGGTGCACATGACCCAATGAGTTTGGGTCAACCATGACCCAACCCAAGGACAAACCAACCACTCAACTCAAAATTCTCCACATGGATCACCTCCCAGAGTTATTTTACACATGTGCACTTCTACACTTCCACACTTACACTCCTCTGCTAGAACCGAAGCACATGGCACTCCTAACAACCATAATAACCCATCCAATCTCCTCAATTTGATCAAAATGACAAGGCAAACCTCAGTCATTCGATCCAAGTAGAGGGAGATATACTCCCCTCATTTCCACTCAAACCATCTCTTCTGCATTCGATTGAGCTCAGAGGATCAAAGGAAAGCTTCTCCAAGCTTCTCTAAGGATTCCCAAGCTCATTTGAATTTACCCTTCTCGGATTTCTTCAAAGCTGAAATAGGGATGAGGGAAATTTCAAACCTACTCAATTCTCAACCAAAGTTCAATTCACTTTGCAAGCACCATCAAGGAGGCAAGTCGAGCTCACCCAAAGCATTTTCAAAGCATCCATGCCACAGGAAGGGAGACCTAGACCAAAGCCGCAAGCCATTGAAGGGAGCCGTGGTCAATTGAGCGATTCATCTTAAAGCTTGAATCCATCAATAGATCTTCATCTCCACTAGATGAAGCTACCTCCATCATTGGAAGCGCCGGTGATAGTCTCCAACGAGGTATGACTCAAAACTGAGCTTAAGTTAAAAAATATTTGGTCCTTTGTAAAGGGAATTGTTATCCCATTGAAATTCCACCATTGGATCTTCTTCTCTATGCTTCCAAATGCTGTGGGTTGAATCCCAGCCTTATCTGAGCTCAAGTGAGCTCAGATTAAGCCATGGAGGACGGGCGATCTCTGTCTCCCGCAGGTAAAGGTAGGGATGAATCATGGATTGTCCATCCCACTTGTTTTGGATGGATGGTCCTAATTTAATGCATTAGATCCATTGATTTAATCCTTCATAACCACAGGCTTATTCTTGACCATCCGATCCTTGATCGGATGACCTAGGGGAAAGCGCGTAGCACCACCAGCTGACGTGGCAGTCGATTTGACAACTTAAATAATCAATCATCACACCACATGGAAAGCACGCCACCTCAGTAGCCCACATGGCGCCAACGGGATTAGTTAATTAATTAGGGCTATTTAATTACCCTTTAATCACAAAAACTTTATAAATTCATAATTAAATATTGAAAAATCCAAAAAAATAAATAAATAAATATAAGTTCATTTTAAAGATAATTTAGAGGGGAATCCAATTAAATTATTTCTAATTAATTTTAAATAGTAGATTTTCCCTAATTAGGGTTTAATTAAAAATTTAATAACCTTACTTACTCTTTGATTACTTGGTTAATTAATTTCAAAATTTTCAAATATGTTTAGGAAGATGACTTTTGCCTCCCAAAAATTTCTTGGAATTTATTAATGTGTTAATTAGCAAAATCAATTAATGAATCCCTAATTACCTCTTAATGAAATTAAGAGCAATTAAGCATGTGAATAATGGTTTAATCACTTAATTGAGATAATTAAACATTATTTAAGTGAAGATGAGATTTATGGAATGGATTTGGGGTATTTTTCTAAGTTATTCGTTAAACCCCCCTTTCTTCCTTAATCCCAACCTAATTAAGGATTACTCCAATAATGATCTACTTAATTAGCTTAATCAAACTTCCAAAATCAACTTGAATTTAATCATTCTCTTTCTGGGTAGATCTTTAGGTGTTTAAAAGCCTAAGGTAAGTTTAAGGAAATCAAATCCAACTCACATGTGTGGGAAGGTTATGAAAGCACTTAATGAAAACCCATTAGCTCAATTAATCAATAATTGTGAGTCAATTGCATTAGGCCCCTTTCTTTCTTAGGTGCATTGCTGATTTAAATTCTATGTGGTTGCATATCATATATTGGCTCACAATTGTTTGAATAATTATGCTAAGGAGGTGTAGGTAAGGGGTAATTAATGGATTTAATCACACTTTAACTTAAATAAAATAAAAATCATCCTAAAATTAAACTAAACTAACTCACATATGGGAGAAATGGGTTAGAACCAGCAAACTCTTTTCACACCTCTTAAATCAAATCAAATTCAAAAATAAAAAGCTCTTTAAAGAATTTTAATTCAGTTTGAATAATCTTATCTTATATGATTATCCTTAAGAATTAATTAGGTTGAATGAAGTTACATGCTTACATCACTTTATTTCTTTCCAACCATGCTAAATGTTGTTTGCCATATAAAAATCATACATTCATGTCTTTTGAAAAATCAATTAATAAAATATTTTCTTTATGTCAAATTGCATATTTTGGTTAAAGTAAGAATATGAGTGGCTATTATCATTATTAAATCAAAAACTATTTTCAAAACTCATATATCAAAGATTATAAATAAAGGAATGCTACTTATTAATACTTATGAGCTTGCGTGTGATTATAAGTATAGGATGTGTATTTTGTATTAGTTTTCCTTCTTTTCTCTTAACATGGATTTGAATAGGATTTGCAAAGTGTATAGTTCATTTGAAAAGAACATAACACTTGCTTAAATCTATTCCTATGCATTTTCATGTTATGACTTAAGAAAGATCTTCACATTTACACATGTAAATTGCATAACCAAATCAAACAAAAATTCTTTGCATGTTTCTTCATCAATTTATTTTTTTTTTGTACATGAACATGTATTTAAGAAAAGTGGTATATTAGTTTGGACATCCAGGGTTGAAGGTTTAAGTAGCCCCAAGTAGGTCTTGTACCTTACACCTTGGTAGAAAATAATGGCATACCGCTATATCTTTTATACATGTGAATGTGCATATAAGTAATAGATAAAAGAGTCCATCTTTTCTAGTTAAACAAAATCATGCATTCATGAAATATCAAAAATTTCTTAAATAACATCTATTTTCATTCATCATTAAGGTGTGCTAAGATTTTGCATTACATGTATAAATATGCTTAGGAACATTCATATGCATGGTATACATGTTGGAAAGAAATAAATGGTTATGTGTTATGTGATAGTACTTCACCTTAATTAGTCCTAGATGCCTTTCTTATTGAATAGGTTTATTTAGAGCAAATCTAAACTTAGGGTTAATTAAAATACATAATAAAATATTCACTAAATAAAAATCATTAATGAATCTTCCTTAGAAATTACTTAAGGTATGGATGAAAGAGAAGTTCTCTTCTTTTTTTTTCTCTTTACAACACTTAGTAATTAATTGTAGGTTCATTCAAATCAAATCAAATCATCAAATAAAATTGACCAAATCAACTAAATCACTTAAAATGAAACCACCCTCTAAGGTGAATCCTTTAATACTTAGAAAACTCAAATCTTAAGGCCTAGCTAAGTCATGCCACACAAGCCTTAAATGGCACACACATTAGGCTAAGTCACCATTTCTAGCTCTATGTTAGGGCGGTGCATGGTTTGATACCTTATTTTATTTTGTGATGTAATATTTTATGGATGGTAGGATGCATGTGCATAGATTGGATGGTAGGGTGATCTTAGTATAACCATATCTTCTGTAAGGGATTATGCTTAAGAGGTGTAATAAAAATATAAATGCTTTTGCTGTGCAAGTTGCTTATACCCCTAAGAACAATCCAAAATAGGCTAGGTGGACTTGGTTACCCATGTGTGGGAGTGCTAAGTCCAATTTATTCATATAACTGCTTAGGATGCGTGGTGTGTTTAGCTAATCTTAGATTTGTAGATTTTAGTTAGATTTACCTTTTCCATTTTCATGTAATTTTTGTAATTAGGATTTGGAATGAATGTTATGGGGAAGTGGAGGTGAACATTGGTCATAAGACTCATCTTATGTAACATGTGAAGCCTTTGGAGCAATCACATTCCAACAAGCCAAAAGGAAGGAAGGAAAGAAGGAAATCAAAAATGAAGAAATAAAGAATGAAGAATGAAGACCCCCGTAACATAAATTCCTTCTAAATTGTAATTATTCATTTATAATTCTAGTTGTATAAGGGTAGAGCTTGACTACCCATTTCTTTTCAGGTTTATGTGGTGGAGCCCGACCATAAAGACATTTTATTCTTTTACGCTAGCTTTATAAAATTGTTTAATGTTTGTTTAGCTTGTGTATTAAGATGTCATGTTTTTCTAGTTTCTTTATTTTTGATGAATGGCCTAGATGCAATTAGGCTCCTAGGAAAAAAAATAAATTTTTTATCCAATTAATCAACTCAAATTTCAAATTAAATAACTCATAACCTCACCTAAAGCCTATGACATAAATCAAGATAATAAAATATTTAGCAACCCCTTAGCTGGATGTTGTATGTTTCACATCATGCATATCATCATCTTGCTTCATTCGTGCTTATGGAGGGCTTCCACCTTTTCTCTGACATGGCTTGACCTTTAAGAGCTATAGTGGAAACACACATTTTTCTTGATGATTTTGGCCCATAACCAATTTCTCATGCATTAGGCATATGAATCCCATAGCCTGTGTTAAATTAATTCTCCAAAAATCAAAATAAAACTTAACAAAATTTGCATTAGATTAAGTCATAAGTTCATACCCTACATCATCTAGTCTCTTAGGGAGTGAGTTTAAGGACTTAGTCTTTTTTCTAAAATAACAACATCCTAGCTATCTTGCAAAAGCATAAGACTTGCCTACATGTATTTAAAATCATAGGAGGAGTCAGTTGATGGCCACCCCCAAGAGGTTGTAAGTCAAATAATCGAGTGGTTTATCCTCTCTTGTGGAGGTAAACCATATGCCTATTCTTGCCTTAGATTTAGGTCATGTTTTGGCCCTTGCCAAAGTTCCCTAGATTCAAGATCCAGGTTGCTATTTTTTTGTGGGCTACAAGAATAAATCCTCACCTCTTAGGCATATCCATGATCTTTTATCATGGAATTGTAAGTCCTAGATTTCTAATAAAAATTTAACTCAAATGAATAATTCTCTTCAAATTGAAAAATATAAAGCTCAACCATAGGATAGTTTGAGATGCTTGCTAGGTTTCCTAGGATCATGAGCATCCCCTACTTATCTCTCTTTGGTTTCGATAATAATTCCCTCCTTTTGATCAATCCCATTTGATCTTCCAAAAGTAGCCAATTGATTAATAGTCTTATCTTTGAAATCTTTGGAGACAATGATCATTCACCTTAATCGAGAGTATTCTTAAGGAATCTCATTCTTTAGGATGTAATTAACTATGGGGCTTGCCTCCATAGGGAACTTAACGAATCTGATTTAAAATAAATCCTACTTTATTTTTCCATGTAAAATAGGGGAAGAATTTTTGGTACATTCGAAGACCCATCGTCCTTAGGAGTCCTTATTAAGGTGATTAGGTTCATTGTAGGATGGTGACTTCTGTCTCTCGAGATAAGTACACCATTCTTCAATGTCGCACCCGATCACCCTAATAAGAATATCTGTGAATCTACATGGTGCCCTATAAAGTGTTTGTTTTTGTTTTCATTTAATTCATTTAGATGAAAATAAAAATAAAAATTCACCACAGATTTTTTTGGCGACTCCACTGGGGAAGGTTCCTCTCTCCATCTTTGGTAAATAATCGTTCTCTCAAAGTATCAATAATGAATTTATATTTTATATAAGTTCGAGACTATCCTTTTTTTCATTGGCACTTAGTTTATTTTATTCTTAAGCTAAGCTAGCCAACATCATTTAGGTTTTAGGACCTCACTCCGTGTAGGTCTTAAAACCCCTATTAGGTCCCCAAATAGGTGAAAACAAAATTTAATAAAAGAGAGATAACTAAGGACATTTTTCTTACCATTTTAATGGAAAGGAAAAGTTTATTCCAAAAATAAAGAAAAAATAAATCATTTATAAAATATTGCTTTTTTAAAGCACTTTTCTAAAATTCACACAATAAAATATTTTACACAAAAAAGTTTCATAAAACATATACATAACTTAACCTCATCTAACAATCTTCAAGATTGTTACATGTAGGATCATTCCTAAAATAAAATCAAAACCATACTTTTGAAAAAGCACATATGTACATCCTCATTCAATATACTCAAATTTATTGAATGAAGATTTTATTTCCAAACAAAATAAAAAATCATATTTTCAAAAAGCACAATGTACATCCTCATTAAATATACTCAAATTTGTTGAATGAAGATTTCATTTCCAACAAAATCAAAAATCTTATTTTCAAAAAGCACTTATGAACATCCTCATTCAATATACCCAAATTTATTGAATGAAGATTTTCATTTCCAAACAAAATCAACAATCATCTTTTCAAAAAGCACTTATGAACATCCTCATTCAATATACCTGAATTTATTGAATGAAGGTTTTCATTTCCAAACAAAATGAACAATCATCTTTTCAAAAAGCACTTAGAAACATCCTCATTTAGTATACCCAAATTTATTAAATGAAGATTTCATTTCTAAACAAAATCAAAAATCATCTTTTTCAAAAGCACATATATAAATCCTCATTCAATATACCCAAATTTATTGAATGAAGATTTCATTTCCAAATAAAACCAAAGTCATAATTCCAAAATGCACATATTTGAAAATGAACACCCTCATTCAATATACCCAAATTTATTGAATGAAGATTTCATTTCCAAATAGAATCACATCATAACATGAAAATTCCATTTCAACATATCTCACATATGTTGGAGTTAGAATTACTTTCTTTTCAAAAAATAACAAATTTGAAAATGAGCCTCTCCATTCAATACACCCAAATGTGTTGGATGGAGGTTTTATTTTCAAGCAAAATCACACCATTTGAAATTCCACTCAACACATCCCACATGTGTTAAATTAGAATTTCCTTCTTTTTAAAAAGTAATAATCACACATAAAGATTTCATCTTTGAAAAATAAAATATAATTGACTTCCATTTTTACATACCCAAGTTTGTTAAATGGAAATCCTCTTTTAAAAAAAAATAAATAATAATAATAATAATAATAATCGAAATCATAAAAAACTAAACACATTTGGATTCTTTATTTAGCATACCCTAATTTTCTAGGTAAAGATCCTCTTTTCAAAAATCAAAATCAAAAGATCAACCACATTTGGATCTTTCATTTAGCCTACATAAATTTGCTAAGTAAAGATCCTCTTTTCAAAAATAAAAATCAAAAGATCAAACACATTTGGATCTTTCATTTAGCCTACACAAATTTGCTAAATAAAGATTCTCTTTTCAAAAATGAAAATCCAAAGATCAAACACATTTGGATCTTTCAATTAGCATACACAAATTTGCTAAATAAAGATCCGCTTCTTAAGAATCAAAATAAAAAAAATATAACACATTTGAATTCTTGCATTTAGCATACACAAATTTGCTGAGTAAAGAACCTCTTTTTCAAAAATAAAACAAAATTCAAGACACATTTGGGCTTTAATTAGCATACCTAAATTTGCTAAGTAAAGATCCCACATTTTAAAATCAAAACAAAAGATTAGTTTTGGGCTTTATTTAGCATACACAAATTTTCTAAATAAAGATTCCATTTCTACATTCACTCATGATTCACATCATGAGAAAACAAGCAAAAGAAGAAAATTATTTTAAACACATCATTTAGCATACCCAAATTTGTTAAATAAGTAAATACACACAAAATCAATTGACTCCCTTTAACATACTCAAATTTGTTAAATAAAGTGTCCCCAAACATAAAGGTCAAATTCAAATAAGAACCTTCTAAATCAAAATTAAAAGATAGCAAAATACCAAAGCAAAAAATTTGATGTGAGTTTGCTTATCCAAAATTAGAATTTCAACTCGCTCAAGATCCTTTAACAATAATGGATGCCTAGAAGTATGTCTTTACTTTTCCTTTTGGGATAGATTTGGCCTTGGATCGGGCCAGCCTCCCACATACTGACTTTGGTCACTTGATTCATTTCAGCAAAGGATTCGAAGGGGCTAAGATCACTTGTGAGGTGTGGCCCCTCAAATGTAAGTGGATAGAAACCGTCATCCATGTTGAGATGCCATCTGATTTTGAATTTACCTCACTGAAGAGGAAGGCTATGGCGTCCAGCTAGCCAGTATAGTGCTAGGCCCAGCTTGTTCCCCTTGTTGCCCAAGACGTGCACCCACTGCTGTTTTCCTCCAAGGGGAAGGCTCCCCTATATTCGGGATAGTCTCCCCACCTAGGTAGGGTCTAGTTCCCATGCCGCCTCCTAGCAAGACTCAAGATCATAACATATGCCGTAAGATCAAGTGACATCATGCATAGCCAAGGAGCTAGAGGTAGCCGGTAGTTAGAGTGATAGTTTTCTCGATCATGAGAACAAGTTTCACCCTCTCTATGGATCTGATGGGGAGGAAGATGTTAAGAGGATCTTAGTTTCACCTCCACCTGTAGTATAGTATGAGGCTCCTATCATAGATAGGAGAAGGTTATATGTCGACCTTAGATAAGTCGAGTTGGTGGGGCTTATGGATAATCTGAGTCCGGGGATCAATTTGATTTACATTCAGTCGTCCTTTGCAGCATATGTAAGCACATCAAATAGGAGAGGGAGAGGGAGGACCATGTATTAGTATAGGTTACTAGCCGAGAAAGGCGAGGTAACAGTGCACCACCCTCATGGATTTTCTAGATCGGCATGCTACTCGCACTGATCATACTGACAATTCCATCATCCATAATTTTATCAAAGAACATGAAGGTAGCATCCAGAGTAAAGAAAGCCCCATTGGTGATCCGACTATGGCCAAGACATCCTATTTCATCTACACTGATGAGGTGAGAGCCTCGCCGACCTCTTGCCCCAGTTGTGGTGAAGAGGGAATGACGACTTCAGAGCATAGTAGTTATGCCATCACCACCACCACCATAGCAGATCTTAGAGATAGCAACAACCAAGGGAGAAGGAGATAGTACCACTGTCCCCATGGCTATAGATCCTCCTAGGAGTACGACTCCACCCAGATCTAGTGATAGTCAGGAGCTTCTATTCTCTAGTGAGCGTAGTCCTCACAAGATCAGCTCTCCAGTAGTAGGGGAGGTTAGATGTGTCTCTATTCATGACAGTGATCCCACCATTGATCAGTCACGTTCATTTGTGCCCACCTAGTTGGACCGTTCCCTCGATGATATTGTAACACAGTATCTAAGTGAGAAGAAGGAGATCCTAGGATATGACTGGTTTGACTTAGAGGAGTATAAGGTCAATTTTGATCCCAATGAAGATGATTTGTTAGAGGATTCAGTGAGAGTGCATATGATTGATACCAGGAGTTCTCTCCTTTAAGATCAACAGAGTTTGGAAGGTGTTGCAGGCAAGTACGATGATACTACCCACTAGACCCAACACCTCCTTCAACAACTTAAATAGAAGGACAAACAAATTGATAAGATGAGAATGGGGCTTGAAGATTTTCTAGCAGCAGTCTTGACACATCAAATTAAGCCCCAATGACACATCCTACTATTATAGAAATAGGTCAGCCTAAGTTATTTCATGTCTTGGATCAACCTAAGAGTTTACCTCCGATCGAATAGGGTAGCACTTACTTGTATAGGAAGGTAGTGGACAACACCTCCGTATAAGAAAAGGATATTAAACTCATGGTTGAGTAGCAAGTGAGAGAAGCGCTAGCGCAAGCCCGAGGAGGATCATCGATTCTAAAGGGTAGACCCTACCTAGAGGAATTCGATGCTATCCAGTATCCTTAGGGTTTTGTGCCACCTTCTTTCAAGAGCTTTGATGGCAGCAGGAACCCACATCAGCATACTTTAGGGTTAGTTGTTGCAATGCTATTGGTAGTGATGCATTACTATTACATCTTTTTATTAGCAGTTTAGCAGACATAGCCTTTGATTAGTATGCTAAACTCCCTAACAGTTTAGTGAAGACTTTTGCTGAGTTGGAGCAACTCTTCATTAAGAGATTTGCTAGAGCTTAGTAAAGGATGACTGTAGGCGATCTCATTGTGGCTCAAAAATACCCCGATGAGTCCCTCTTTGATTATATTCTCAGATGGTACAATTTGAGTATGAAATGTGAGTCGTAGCTGTCTGAGTAGCATGCCATTGAAATTCTACTAAAGAATATTTAGGGCCTAGTCTCCTTCATGCTCAAAGGTTTTATTATCAAGATATTTGAGAAGCTAATTAATAAGGCAGTGAGCATACAAGGAGAAACCAAATAGTTTCCTTTTTTTGGATCAATCATCAAAGCCAATGCCACATAAAGCTTATGAGAAGAAGCCAGGGGCAATAACAACAGTGGACAAGGGGAGCAACCAGCCAGAGAGCAATATGAGAGATCTCGAGCTGCACAGTTGTCACTTCCACCTCCTCTACCACCACCTTAGCCATTCTATTGACCAACACGCGCCATGGTCTTCTCCTCCTCACCATATTCATAGAAGTAGACACATACCCACCACTATCATCCACCTACTCTTTTGGATAAACTAAACAAAAACCTTTTCATTTGAGAGGGAGGTAGCTAGTAAAATCTTTAATATCCTCTTAAAGAAACTTAGCTTTCAGCTACCCGAGCCTAAAAAGCTCGAGGAAGTGGGCATGAGCAATGATCCTAACTTTTACCCCTACCACAACAGATAGACCATGTTTTATAGGATTGCTGTACATTAAAGGACTGGCTTAAGCATAGCTACAAGACAGGTGCCATAGTTATCCTAAAGGAATACCTAGTAGACCAACCATCTAGTTTCATTAGGGTAATCCTTTGGGATACATGTGATCCTCTCAAAATAAAAAAAAGGTTAGGATATTTTCTTATTTCAAACCTCTAAAAAGATTATTTCAAAAATCAAGAAACTTTTCTTGTAGGTGCCTGAGGCAGCTCGAACCTCCAACATCAAGGAAGGAGAAAGTGGGAGCTCAGTAGCAGTAGCAACTGCCCATACCAACCCGGGATAGGAAAGTAACGCAACCATCAACCGATCCCAGCCTTCAGTCCATCATTGAAACTACTACTTCAATGAACACTTCTACTTTAGCTAGCACTTCTTCTAGTAGACATGTTATATCAGTGGATGAGGACATCAAATCCTTCACCCCACTTACTTTACTAGATTTTTGCTAGGTACCTCCTTTTAAATCCAAGAAATTGAGGAATAAAGCTAGTTTGAATTACATCTATGTCACTTCTGATGGGTTGTTTGATTCTACTCTTATAGAAAACTCTTCAAGTCTAAATAATAATTATAACAACTGATCTTCCTCTTTGATGAGTTGGATTTTCCTTCTCTGAATAATACAAGTTCTCCTCTTGAGATAGACTTGGAATAATCTGATTCTGAGAGTCCTATAGGAGAAGCTGTAGGTGATCCTGATGAGTAGGTAGAATCTTCTACTAAATTTCCACAAGAGATCACTGAAGTTAACCTCAATAGTGGCAAGGTTCTACCTCCTATGGCAGCACCTCAAGATAAGGGAAAAAAGTCATTAGTACTAATGAGCATGAAGCCCCTCCACAAGATGCTCCACCCATGTATATGCTTGGACGACACCCTAAAGTGGACTACAATGTCCTCGCCACCTAAAAAGTTACCAGTTAAGCATATATGATGCCCTTGTCTTATCCAAAGAGATGAGGGAATCATTAATCAAGGCTCTTCTTGATATGGTGATATGCTTATCTCAGATCACTATTAGAGGAGGCACATTATTCAATAAGCCTAGGGAGTCACATTCACGATGAAGACCTTCTTATGGGGACATGGAGCATAACCGCCCCTTCTACATCAAGGATATATGAAGATTCACTTTCTAGGTTTTGGTTGATCCGGGTGAACATTGTGAGTCTAAAGGCCCTTGCTTATTTGAAAATTGACATCTTTGCACTCCGAGGAGATCAGATGATGTTGAGAGGATTCAATGAACGTGGTGAGAGGGCTTTAGGCTCCATAGCATTACCTTTGGAAATAGGCGACTGGAAGATTGAAGCCAAGTTATACATAATTGATTAGAATACTTCGTTCACTGCTTTGCTTGATAGGCCTTGGATACACCAAAATAAGATGATTCCGTCCCCCTCCATCAGTGCATCAAGTTCCGAAAGGATGGAATGGAATATTATGTCAAAGGTGATGCAAAGCCATTTTCACTTAGAGAGGTTCAGATATATGAAGATGCGACCTACTATCTTCCTCAAAACACCTTTTCTCGTAAACTTGGTCAAAATTCAAATTCAAAAGAAAAAGAAAAAGAAAAAAAGAAAAAGAAAAAGTAAAAGAAAAGAAGAAAGAAAATACAAGTGAACAAGAAAAGAACATCAATGAAGAAGTAGAGCGATGTCACATTCCCCAATAATTCATTCCATCATAGACATATGAGTAGGATGACTTGACCTCCACCGTGAGAGAGGCGCATACAGGTGTGAGGTGGAACCCCCCTTGGCCACCAACCAGGGCTATGTTCCAGTTCAAAAGAGTACCCCTACTATTCACAAAGACTTGGAATCCAGCTCAGAGGATGAGTCTCGTGTGATTAGCATACTAGCCAACCCCTCTTAGCAGGATTCATTGGAGGTGACACTTGAACTAGATAGTGAAGAAGACTAGACCTCCAAACAAAGCACTAATGTATTCAAATCAGGTTTATGTAAAATCATCACGCAGCAATTGAGAACTTTAGCTCTAACATCACTTTCTTCTGAAAGAGTTGAAGGTTAAGTAGTTAAGGAAGCCCCTAGGTCTTCCATGGATCCAAAGAGATTCCTATTGAGATCATCATCCTCAAGTCCAGAAGCTGATGTAGAACTTGAGGATAATTCATATAAAGATTTAATGGAATTGCTTTTGATTAGTACTTGCCTTGTGTTCTTAATCTTGTAAAGAAAGGTTTGATTCTGTATACATGGTCTAAGCACAGTTTAGAGTACTTCGAGAAGCTGTGGAATGATAAAAGAAGGTATGCACAATCAAGATCGGGATAATGATTCAGTATAGTGGGTCTAGTCGATGATGATGGTTACTGCATAGTTGTCACCAATCATCTATAGTCTGATAGGATCTTCTCAAACCACACTAACTCTTTTGAGAAAGTGTGTTTAGAAACTTTAGATGATCTAGATGATGTTCAAATCAAAGATGCACCTCTGAAATTTGAAGAGAAAATTCATTCAACAATAAAAAAGATTAAAGAAATCAGCCTCAGGATGGAAGAAGACCCATGCCCGACATACATCAGTTATTTGCTGAATGAAGAAGAAACCAATGACTTAGTTAGGATATTGATTGAGTGTAAGGATTACTTTGCATGGAGCTATGAAGAGATGTCTGAATTATCTCCTAATATAGTAGTCCACAAATTAGCAATAGACCCTAACGCTAACTCTATCAAGCAAGCTCTTAGACGCATGTGATTAGAAATCAAATAACAGGTCATTTTTGAAGTCAAGAAACTGATCGATGCTAGTTTCATCAGAGAAAAAAATACCCTACTTGGTTAGCCAATGTCGTGCCAGTTAAGAAAAAGAATGACCAAATTCACATATGCATTGATTTCAAGGACTTAAATAAGGCATGTCCTAAGGATAAATTTTCACTTCATATATTAGAATTAATGGTGGACATCGCCTCATCTCATGAAGTATTCTCCTTTATGGATGGGTCATTTAGCTACCAAATCAAGATGAGGATGAAAGAAACATTACTTTTTGAACCCCGATCGGAATATATTATTATAAGGTCATGCTTTTTATCTTAAAAATGCTGGTGCTACATACCAACAGGCTATGACTCAGATCTTCAATGAACTCATTCATCATCAAGTTGAATGCTATGTTGATGATATAGTAGTAAAAAGCAAGAAAAATGAAGATCATCTCTTTGACTTGAGAGTAGTTTTCGAATGGTTAAGATAATTTAACCTCAAAATGAACCCCCTAAAGTGTGCATTTGGAGTAGCTTCAGGGAAGTTCCTTGGGTTTGTTGTCTAACACCGGGGAATAGAAATAGATCCAAAAATGATCAAAGCTATCTTAGAAATGCCAAAAATTCTAACTCAACTTAGTTCTGGGCGGTTGATCTAAGATGCTTTATCTCCAATCTATCGGGAGATGCAAGCCATTTTCAACACTTATCAAAAGGATGCTAAGTTCAAGTGGGATGACAAGTGTCGCGATGCCTTCAAAGATATCAAGCAAGATTTGGTGAAGTCCGGCAGCCTATCCCTGCCACTTATCCTCTACACTACTGCATTGGATGACTCCTTTGGCGCTTTATTGGCTCAAATCAATAGTAAAGGGAAGGATAATGCTCTTTACTACCTCAACCACGTATGATCCTTGTTGAAGTGAACTACCCACCTATTGAGAAACATTGCCTAGCTTTAATCTTTGCATCCCAAAAGTTACGACACTATATGCTTTCTCATAAGGTGGACTTGATTTTAAGAATCAATCCACTGTAGTATCTCATGACATGACCAATGTTATCTGGAAGGTTGGCACATTGGTCCATGATTTACTCATTGTTTGATACCACGCTCGTACCCTTTTGTGCGGTGAAAGGGCAAGCACTAGTAGATTTCTTAGCAGCACACTCACTTCCTGCTGACTCTTCACTTAGTGATGATCTCCCTGATGAACAAATCATGAACTTAGGGGAGGTTGACGTTTGCCGTTGGGAGATGTATTTTGATGGTGCGACTTCCTTTCATAAAGGAGAAGAACCACGATCTACTCTTCCAGAAAAGGTAAGGATAAGAATAGTTCTCTTTACTCCAAACCGTGATGTGATGAGATTGTCATACTATCTCTCCAATTCATGACCAACAATGAAGCCAAGTATGAGGCTTTTATTGCTAGCATAGAGTTAGCCATTACAGTGTGTGTCAAAAGTATCAACATCTATGGGGATTCTCAATTGATCATCAACCAGATTATCGAGTCCTATAAGGTTCTAAAACCTAAGCTTTGTCACTATCATAAGTACACCATGAAGCTATTGATCCGAATACCGGAGGTCACCATCTACAAGGTCCCTCGAGGAGAGAACGTAGTAGCAGATGCTTTGGCTAAACTTGCCAAGGAATTAGCATGTCCGAAAGATGAGTCAATTCCAATAAAGGTCAAAAATAGACAAGTCCTATCCCTTATTGATGCTGAACTCATTGAGAGACTTTCTCTGGAAGGGGAGGTTGCCATTGCCGAAAAGGATAAGGAGCTAGATTGGAGGCAACCATTAATGGATTACTTTACTAGAGGCAAGCTACCTCAAGAGAAATCACAAGCCCATCAGATGAAGCAGAGAGCTCTCTCTTATGCTCTCGTGGATGCCACCTTGTACTGATGGTCTTTCGATCAAATGTGGTTACATTGTTTAGACAAACAAGAAGCCTGTAGCATCTTCACCGAGGCACATTTAGGTCTATGCGGAGCACATCAATTTGGTCTAAAGATGAAAGTAAAGATCAAGAGACTAGGATACTATTGGCCTTCGATGATTATAGACTACCTGGACATAGTTAGTAGATGCCATTAGTGTCAGGTACACAGTGTGATCCTACATCAACCACACAACATTATACATAAAAGATTGGCCTCATGGCCATTTGAGTGTTGGGGTACTGACATTATGGGTGCTATCAATCCTCCTTCTTCCAAAGGTCATCGATTCATTCTAGCTGCCACCGACTACTTTTTCAAGTGGGTAGAGGAAATCCCACTTAGAGAGGTCACAACTCAGCATGTGCTCTAATTTTTTTAGGAATTATATCGTATATAGGTTTGGGGTGCCTCGACAATTTATATCCGATAATGGTACTACATTCAAGATCACCAAGATCAACAGCTTCGCTAGAAGACATGATATAAAATGGAGATACTCCACCATCTACTACCCTAGGGTGAATGGCTTAGCAGAAGCATTCAACAAAACTCTCATCCAGATACTTAAGAAGACTCTTGATGATAATAAAT
Source organism: Cymbidium sinense (assembly GCA_021442155.1). NCBI lineage: Eukaryota > Viridiplantae > Streptophyta > Magnoliopsida > Asparagales > Orchidaceae > Cymbidium > Cymbidium sinense. The sequence continues at coordinate 84,526,611 of CM038215.1, forward strand.
GATAATTGCATGAGCAGTTAGTTAAAGCATTGTGGGCATAGAGCACCATGTACAGAACTCCAACCAGATCTACCATATTCTCCTTAGTTTATGGGTTTGAAGCCATTCTACCATTAGAAGTTTAACTCCCATCACTAAGAATAGCATTGGGTAGTAAAATCACTATAGAGCAGAATGCCAAGTTATGATTAGAAGAGCTCAAAGGTTTGGTGGAGAGATGCCTACGGGCATGCCAGAACCTCGAGTTATGTAAAGATAAAATGATTCAATTTCACAACAAGCTGGTCTGCCCTAGAGATTTTCAAGTAGGAGAGCTTATTTTAGTTCTACCGAGACTAATTGTTGCCATCTAAAGATGGGAGGCAAGTTTGAACCCACTTGGGAAGGCCTTTTTGTCATAGAGAAGGCCTACCAAGGAGGATCTTATCAGCTTACTGATTATAAAGGGGAATACCCTATGCTTCTAATTATTGGGCTCTATTTGAAGGAGTATTACCCATAAAATCATGTTTAAAAATAAATATCATAAAAATTTCTATTCCAATTCATCAAAATATTCTCTTCTTTTGAAGCATTGTTTGTTTGTTTGCGATTCTTCCTTGACGTGTTTAGGATAGGTGTAAGAGAACCCAAGAGGCATCATATCCTTCTTTCACAACACAAACACAAGTTGAACACAATTCCCCAAGCACTACTAGAATAGGTGTGAGAGAACCCAAGAGGCATCCTATTTTGATTAACACAACTCAGTTAGATGTAAGTGAACCCAATCAACATCCTTTCTTGGTGGAATCACAATTGCCATTCATGGCACCATTTTAGCAAATCACCTAACGTGTTTAAGGTAGGTGTGAGATAACCCAAGCGGTGTCCTATTCCCTTTAACATAAACACAAAAAAATAAACACATATCTTTTATCTCAGGCTATTTTGATGTGGGAGCAAGCCCCCTATGACACTCACTTATTAGCTGCTCTAGGTCGGGCTGACATACTTCCTTGTTAGTACAACTAGGGTCACTTGGCTGGCATATGTGAGTCCCCATGCTTTCTTCCTGACTTGACCATTATAAATTGATGAGCACCTTGTTAGCTTGGTAGACCTTACTGCACAGTCAGTAAGCTACCTCATGTTGACTTCATTTAAGGAGATGTAAGCCTACATGCTTTCCTCTTGAACTAGCCATCATGCACTAACTAGATTGGGTATATTGAGGTTTAGGATAAGTCCCCCAGTGACACCTTTCCTTTTGACTACTCTTGAGTTGATATAAGTCCCCTAGTGGCATTCACTCAGTAGTCATCCTAGGTGGATAACACCTGTCGAGCTAAAGATAGACTATCTCAACAATCAGTTCTGCTATAGGAGGATGTGAGTCCTTGATGCTTTCTTCCTATGTTGATTATCGCAAATTGACGGTCACTTTAGGTTAGCTGATGTTCGCTACGCTAACAACAACTCACCCGGTGGATACACCACTCTTGGCAGATGTGAGTCCCGCATGTTCTCCTTGAGTTGGCCACCGAATACTTATGCAAATTATCTTCTTCAGGGGTTTAGATAAAGCCCTTAGTGGTCCCTTCCCCTCTGGGTACTCCATTTGGATTACATCCTTTGCGGACCCATTTAGACACTACTTGGGTTACTCTCGGATTGGACAGTCCCCCTTTTCTAGTATCCACCCATGTGTTTGGAGAATCCATTCAGCGGATGCACAGATTCTCCCTTGGTTCAGTAAATCTGAGATAGGTCTTGGCTAATATATGCTCCTTCTCAGTATCATCCCTCACAAACCAACAAGGACCATAATAAACAAATAAACAAATAAACAAATAAACAAACAAAATAAAAAAATTAATTCTCTTGTGGATTAAGGAATTCAAGCCCCTAGTGGCCCCTTTCCCAAGCAGGCATCTTATCTTTAGGGTAGCGTTAGCAAAACTCCCTATACAAATTGCCTGACTACTCTTGAGTAGAGATAAGTCCCAGTCCAGCACTCTTTCAGTAGTCACCCTTAGGTCGGGTTCAATCTATTTTTCCACAAACAAGTTACCCCAATGGTCATTTCGCTCTAAAAGATATAAGTATACTACACAGTCTTTCTAGCATGACTATCGCAAATCGATGGGAATCCCTAGGTCGAGTTGACATGTTGCTTTACTAATGTGTTGCTCCAATGGTCTTTCACTAAGGAAAGAAGTGAGTCCCCATGTTTTCTTCCCTAAACTAATCATTCCAAACTAAAAGGCACCCCTATGGTTGGATAGTTCTCCCCTCGGCTAGGAAACTACTCCCTTTGGATTGGTAAACCTGAGCTAGACCAAGGCCAACATGGCCCCTACTCAGTGCAGTCCATCGCAGACCAATGTGATCCTTCAAATACAATTAAAAAATGAAATTAATTTTGACTATCTTTGAGCTGATCTAAGTCCCCTAGCGACAGTCATTAAATAGTCAGCCTTAGGTTGGGTTCAATCTGTTGTTTCACCAGGTCACCCCAAATTGATCCCTACTTTAAAGATGTAAGTCTACTACGCTTTCCTAGATAGTTGCGACCAAAAGACACCCCTTTGGTTGGATAATCTTACTATATGGTAGGTAGAATACCCCTTTGGATTGATAAATCTGAGCTAGATCAAGGCCAACATGGCCCCTACTCAGTGCGATCCATCGTAAATCGATAGGGTTCATCTCAAAATTCAAAGTTTAAAATCTAAATAAAATCAACCTTCCTCCCCAGTGGAGTTAAACTAAACAAAAAAAAACAAATCCAATCAACCTCCCTGGTGGAGTCAAACCAAATTAAACAAATCAAATCAATCATCTTCTCCTCAATGAGATGCGAGTATTTTCAGTTCCCTAGTAGATCCTAAATTCTAATCCCTCAGCAGATTTCACAACCTCTTTTTCCTCTAGTGGATGACTTGAACTTGCTCCCCTAGCAGAGAGTTCACATTTTCATCCCCATTGGAACACCGAATCATAAATCAATAAAATAAATCAAATTTCTCCTCAGCGAGATGCAAATCAAATTAAACCTCTCATCCTTAAGTGGATGACTTGAACCTTTTCCTTTAGTGGAAGGCTCACATACTTAGTTAATTCATAGTGGATTCCTCCCTAACTCTCTTATGTCTTAGGCATAAGTAGAGTTGCGTTGCACTAAGCTCTTGATTCCTTCTACACCTCCGGTTTGGGAGTAGATCGTTTTTGTTAGTGCTTGTGATCGTTCATCGTTGTTGATCATCTTGGTCAACACCAATATGTATCTCTGATTTTGGCTATTTCAAAGCCTTACCGTGGCACATACGGGTTCCGCATGAGAACAATTTGTGGCACATCTCCAGTGGGCGGGACCACACTAGCACACTAGATCCCACGAGAACTCTTCAGTTAAGCGTGCTTGGGAGAGTAGTACTAAGATGGGTGACCTCCTGAGAAGTCATCATTTTGAACCATCTATTGATGCTGCCCATTTTATTTTCTTTTATTGTTATTTTATTTTATCATAGACGCTGAAGAACTTGATGATCGCCATTGACTCCGAAAATGCCATCGATGGGGTCCATCGATCGAAACACGAGCGGCACCACGTATCGACTCACGCCTCGTGGAGGTGGAAATTGCCATAACTTTGCACATGATCTTTCGATTCACCATTATGACCTGAATCCAGAAAGATCTCTGCGAGGCGCACAATGCATAGATGAGCCATAGGTGCATCTGACGGGACCCGTATCTCTGATTTTGGCTATTTCGTAGCCTTCCCACGGCACGGACGAGTTCTGCATGAGAACAATTTATGACACATATCCAGCGGGCACGACCACACGAGCACACCAGATCCCATGAGAACTCTTCAGTTAAGCGTGCTTGGGTGAGAGTAGTACTATGTTGGGTGACCTCCTGGGAAGTCATCGTATTGGACTATCTGTTGATGCCACCTATTTTATTTCCTTTTATTTTTTTTTCGCTCACATTGGAGAACTCGGCAATCGGCATCGAACCTAAAATATCATCGATGTAATGCCTCGACTAGGAAACATGAGCCGCTTGCCCCACGTGGCTGATTCGAGCATCTCGAGTGGAGGCTGCATGGAAATTGCCATAGCTTCGCACGCAATCATCCGATTCACCATTATAACCCCAATCCAAAAAAATCTTCGTGGGGTGCATGATGTTCGGATGAGCCGTAGGGGCATCTGGAGGGACCCGTATCTCCTATTTCAGCTATGTCAAGCCTTATAACATACTTTTGCATGAGAATAATTTATGCACATCTTCAGTTTGGCGCACCAAAGACACCGATCTCATGAGAACTCTTTAGTTAATTGTGCTTGGGCAAGAGTAGTACTAGGATGGGTGGCCTTCTGGGAAGTCATCATGTTGCACCATCTGTTGATGCCACCCATTTTGTTTCCTTTTATTTTTATTTTATTTTACCACTGACGCCGAGAACTAGGTGATCATGATCGACTCCAAAAATGTCATCGATGGGATGCCTCGGAGTGCAAAATATGAACAGCAGGCCCCACGTGGCTGATTCACATGTTTCAGGTGGAGGCCGCATGAAGATCGCCATAACTTTGTGCATGACCATCCGATTTTCCATTATGACCCCAATGCAGAAAGATCTCCGTAGGGCGCACGATGCGCAGATGTGCCATATGCGGATCTAAAGGGACCCATATCTCTAACTTTGGCTATTTCAAAGCCTTACCGCAGCTCAGACGGGTTTGACATGAGAACAATTTCTGGGACATCTCCAATGGGAGCGACCACAATAGCACATCAGATCCCATGAGAACTCTTCAGTTAAGCATGCTTGGGAGAGAGTAGTACTATGATTGGTGATCTCCTAGGAAGTTGTCGTGTTGCATCATCTGTTGATGTTGCCTATTTTATGACCTTTTACTTTTATTTTATTTTACACGACGCCAGAGAACTCGACGATCATGATCGACTCTGAAAATGTCATCGATGGGATGCCTTAGACTGCAAAACACAAGCTGCTAGCACTACGTGGCTGATCCACACGTCTTGGTTGGAGACCGCACAGAAATCACCATAACTTCAAGCACGATCATTCGATTAGCCGTTATGACCCCAATTTGGAAAGATCTTCGCAAGGCGCACGATGTGTAGGTGATTGATAGGCTTATATGGCGGGACCCGTATCTCTAATTTCGGCTATTTCAAAGCCTTACCACGATACGGACGAGTTCTGTATGAGAATAATTTGTGACAAATCTCTAGCGGGCCTGACCGCATTGGCACACCAAATCCCATGAGAACTCTTCATATAAGCATTCTTAAGTGAGAGTAGTATTATGATGGGTGACCTCCTAGAAAGTCATCATGTTGCACCATCTGTTGATGTTGCCCATTTTATTTATTATATTTTTATTTTATTTTAAAGCTAATGCCGGAGAACTCGGCGATTGCCATCGACTTCAAAAATGTCATTCATTGGATGCCTCAGATTGCAAAACATGAGCCACATGCCCCACATGGTCGACTCTCGTGATCTCCGTGGAGGCCACAAAAATTTCCAAAACTTCACACACGATCGTTAGATTTGCCATTATGACCCCAATCTGAAAAGATCTCCGCAGGGTGAACGACGTGCATATTAGTCGGAGGCACATCTGATGGGACTCGTATCTCCTATTTCGACAATTTCGAAGCATTCCCACGGCAAGGATGGGTTCCGTATGAGAATAATTTGCAACACTATCCAGTAGGGGCGACCGCATTAGCACACAAGATCCCATGAGAACTCTTCAGTTAAGCGCGCTACGGCGAGAGTAGTATTATGATGGGTGACCTCTTGGGAAGTCATCGTACTGGGCCATCTGTTGATGCCACCCATTTTATTTTCTTTTATTTATTTTATTTGATTTTATCACTGATGCCGAAGAACTCGATGATTGCCATCGACTCTGAAAATTCCATCGATGGGATGCCTCGGACTGCAAAACATGAGCCGCAGGCCACATGCAGCTGATCCGTGCATCTCAGGTGGAAGGCCCTATGGAAATCACCATAACTTTGTGCATGATCATCCGATTTTCCATTATGACCCCAATCCAAAAGATTTTCGTGGGGCGAATGGCGTGAGATGTGCCATGACATCTGGAGGACTCGTATCTCGATTTGGCTATTTTTTGAAACCGTGAGTTCCACATGAGAACAATTTTTGGCACATCTCCAACAGGCTCGACCGCAACAACACACTAGATTTCATTAGAACTCTTCAATTAAGTGTGTTTGGGGGAGAGTAGTACTATGATGGGTGACCTCCAAGGAAGTCGTCATGTTGCACCATCTGTTGATGCTGACCATTTTATCACCTTTTTTTTTTTTATCCGATATGGAGAGCAATCACCATCGACTCGCAATGTCGATGGGAAGCCTCGGATGGAAAAACATGAGGCAGCGTGATGTGCCTCTCAAGTGGAGGCTGAACGAAAATCGACATAACTTCTCGCATGGTCGTCTAATTCGCAATTACGACCCTATTGACCGCATTTTTGGAGTGAGCTTTCAACTTCTTCATCAAAGCTATAAGGACTCCTCTAGACATTAAGAGTTTCTTAGTCTTAAGACACATCTAGTGATTAGGTGAACACTTAACCTAACCCTAGAGACTTAGAAGAGTTAGCCATTGGAATAAGTTATGCTTTAGGGGTGTTAGGAAAACATGCCTAGCCTATAGCTTAAACCCAATCCTTGCTTTCTTCTTTCAAGTCAAACTTCAAATCAATTCTAAATCAAAATTCAAATCAATTTCCAACTTAAATGATTTTTCTCAAATCATTCAAATCAATTCTAACTTAAGTGATTTTTCTCAAATCATTGAAATCAATTCCAAAAATTCTGATCATTCCAAATTCAAAAGATTTTCTCATAACCCATTTATATTCTCATTTATATTTACAAATATAAATGAAATATAAAATCAAATAACTAAAACTAAATCTAAAACTCAATTCCAAATCTAAAATCTTTCCTAAGTCACTTTGATTTCATCTTATGTACTTAGCCAAATCACTCCAAATTCAAAAGATTTTCTGATAACCCATTTATATTCTCATTTATATTCACAAATATAAATGAAATATAAATTAAAATATCCAAAACCAAATCCAAAATCTCTCCTAAGTCACCTTATGCACTTAACTTAAATCAAATCCAAATCACTTCAAACTTAAGAGATTTTCTCATAACCCATTTATATTCTCATTTATATTCACAAATATAAATGAAATATAAATTGAAACATCCAAAACCAAATTCAAAACTCAAACCCAAACTAAATCCAACCATACCCTTTCAAGTCAAATTCTTGAACTTAGCCAAATCAAACTAAAATCAATCCGAGCCTTTGGATTTTCTCTTCAAACAATCAATCCTATAATCACAAACCAAATACACACACAAACTTCAATAATCAAACCAAAATCAAACTAACCCAAGTCAAACCCATATTCACCCTTTTGACTTGAAATTCTCAAATGAATCGAAACCCATCTGACTTCAAATCACTTGCAATTGGATTTATATTTCAAACATAAGTCCATATGTGAGTTCACCCAAACTTGAATCAAGCCTTGATCAAGTCACTTGACCCAAAGTGACCTAAAGCCCCTTTTTGAGACAAATTCTAATCTAACCCAAATTGGATTGAACTAAGCCCATCTAAGCCTCACATTGTCAACAACAATCATCCTAAAATGATCAATCACCCAAATTGGGTCAAACTAAGTCAACACATAACTTAAATGAAACCTAAACTAGCCAAAATCCACCATAGGCCAAATTGATTGAAACCATTGATCTAGACCAATCCAAGATCAATGATTGAATATGACCAAGTCATCAATCGAGCCAAAATAGCCTAATTGACCACTTGACCCAAGTTGACCTAAAAAGTCAAAATGTGTCAAATCTTGATCTAAGTCAAATTGATTGCAACCAATGGGTTAAATTCATTCTAAATCACTTGTTGAACTTGACCAAAGCCTCAATTGGCCAACTAGACCCAACCTAGCTCAATTGACCATGAACTCAACTTGACATAAAAGGTCAAATCAAGCCAAAATCAAACCAAACTAAAATTGATTGAAACCAAAGCTTCCAATACATTTGAAATGATCAACCAAGCCTAAACCAACTCATGACCTAACCAAATTAGGTCAAATAGGTCAAATTGTCAACTTGACCCATTTGACCTAAGTGAACTCAAATGAACCAAAATTAAATATAAATCAAATTGAACCAAACCAATGACACCCATAGGCTACAAATGATCATTTGAACTTGGCCTAACCAATGGTTTGACCCAATTTGACCAATTGGTCAACTTGACCCAAGTTGACCCATTTTGACCTAAATGGGTCAACATGAGCCAAATCATATCAAATAAACTCCAAATTCATTGAAAATTTGGCCATTTTTCAATCATTCCAATTATGCCCAAATCAAAATTAAAGCTAAATGACCATTTTACCCCTAGTTCAAAGGGTAACCTATGATCAAATTCACTTGGAATTTGATCATATTCCAACTCAAGAACACTTGGCACCCTCCTAATGGACCACTTGGACACCAAGGAGGGTGGTGCATATTTGTGGTTTAATTCATCCAATCTTTGATCGATGGCCCGGGGAAAGCGCTTAGTCTTGTCGGTGCAACAACCGATTGATAACTTAAATAGCCAATCCCATTGCGCCAGGTGGAAAGCGCGCATCACGTCAGTAGCCCACGTGGCATCGACAAGATTAGTTATATAATTAGAGCAATTTAATTACCTATTAATCACTGAAACTTTCTAAATTCATAATTAAATGTAGAAAAATCAAAAAATATAAATGAGGGCTCATTTTAAAGATAATTTAGAGGGGAATCCAATAAAATTATTTCTAATTGACTTTTGAATAGTGGATTTTCCTTAATTAGGGTTTAATTGAAACCTAATAACCCTAATTATTCCCTAATAGCTTCATTAATTAACTCTAAATTTCTTGGGTATGTTCAGTGGGATGACTTCTACCTCGCCTAATTTCCTTGGAATTTATTAATGAGTTAATTAGAGAAATTAATTAATGAACCCCTAATCACCCCCTTAATGTAATTAAGAGTAATTAAGCATGTGAATAGTGACTTAATCCTTTAATTAAAATAATTAAACTTTATTTAAGTGATTAGGAGGTTTATGGAATGATTTTGGGATATTTTACTTAAGCTATTCTCTAAACCCCCTTTCTTTCCTAATCCAAACCTAATTAAGGATTAACCCACTAATGATCTACTTAATTAACTTAATCAAACTTCCAAAATCAATTTGAATTTAATCAATCTCTTTCTGGGTAGATACTTAGGTGTTAAATAACCTAAGTGACTTTTAAAGGAATCATATCCAACCCACATGTGTGGGAAGGTTATGAAAGTATTTAAATAAACTCTTTAGCTTAATTAATTAATAATTATGAGCCAATTGCATTAGGCCCCTTTCTTTTCTTATGGTGCATTGGTGATTTAAATTCCATGTGGTTGCATATCATATGTTGGCTCATGATTATTAGGTTAATTATGTTAAAGTGGTGTAAGTAAGGGATAATTAATGGATCTAATTTACACCCTAACCTAAACAAAATAAAAAATTAATCTAATGGTTCTAAAAGTAAACTAAATTAATTCATACATGTGGGAAATGGGTTAGGACCAGCAAATACTTTTCACATTTCCTAAATTAAGTCAAATTCAAATTAAAACAAAATCTCTTTAAAATAATTTTGGTTAACTTTAAATAATCTTATTTCATAGGATTGTCTTTAGGAATTAATTAGGATGAATGGAATCACATGCTTACACCACTTTATCTCTTTCCAAGTATTTTAAATGTTATTTTCCATGCAAACTCATGCATTCATATCTTTTTGAAAAAAATAAATAAATGAAATGTTTCCTTTATGTCAAATTACATGCTTTGGCTAAAGTAAGAATATGAATGACTATTATCACTACTAAATCAAAAATTATTTTCAAAATATATAAATCAAAGATCATAAATGAAAGTATGGTACTTATAAATACTTATAAGCTTGCATGTGATTATAGCATAAAATGTGTTATGTGATTTTCTTCTCTTTTCTTAACATAGATTTGAATAAGATTTGCAAAGTGTATAGTTCATTTGAAAAGAATATAACACTTGCTTAAATCTATTCCTATGCATTTCCATGTTATGGCTTAAGAAGGATCTTCACATTTACATATGTAAAGTGCATAACCAAACCAAACAAAAGTAAAAATCTTTTGCATGACTCTTCATTCATTCATTTGCTTTTGTACATGCACATGTATTTAAGAAAAGTGGTATATTAGTCTAGACATCCTGGGGTTGTGAGGCTTTAAGTAACCCCAAGTAGGTCTTGTATCTTACACCCCTGGTGTAGAAAATAATGGTGCCATACTCACTTATGTCTTTCATACATGTTAATGTGCCTTGGATTAATGGGTAAATGAGTCCCTCTTATCGTCTTAAACAAAATCATGCATTCATGGAATATCCAAAATTTTCTTAAATAACATTTCTTAGCATTCATCATCAAAGTGTGCTAAAGCTTTGCATTTGTATGTATAGCCATGCTTAAGATACATTCATATGCATAGTATACATGTTGGAAATAAATAAATTACTGTGAGTTATGTGATAGTATTTCACCTTAATTAATCTTAAGATACCTTTTTATTGATTATGTTTATTTAGAGTAAATCTAAACTTCGGATTAATTAAAATACATAATAAAATATTCACTAAAAAATTACTAATGAATCTACCTTAGAAATTACTTAAGGTAGGTATGAAATGGAGGTTCTCTTCTCTTTTCTTCTCTTTACAACACTTAGTAATTAAGTGTAGGTTCATTCAAACCAAATCAAATCACCAAATAAAAGTTGACAAATCAACTAAATCACTTAAAATGAAACCACCCTCTAAGTTGAATCCTTTCATACTTAGAAAACTTTAACCTTAAAGCCTAGCAGACATACCAAGCCTTTAAATGGCACAATAATATTAGCTAAGTCACTATTTCTAGCT